>APFE030810047.1:418227-512556 GCA_000404065.3 Pinus taeda
AATTGGACCAGCGCGGAAAACACGTGTGCTTCCGCGCTGGCAGCGCAGCAGTTACATTATCCTCCGCCAGTCAGCGCGGTTATTTAATGAACAGACGCGATGATTCAATTAGCTTAGGCAAAGAGGGTTTTTAGCCATTTCAGAGAGCATAAGTGAGGTGAATGTGGTTTTATGGCACAGTAGGGAGATTGACATGATGGCAGTGACATTTTACTGTGTAACAGTATGTCATTCCAAGAGTGTGGAATGCATTGGTTGAGACCTCAGAAGAATGTCAAAAGCTGGAAATTGGCTTGTGGCCTTGACCTAATAGAAAGTTTAAAAACTTCAATTCAATGCACAAAAAATATCATAGAATTAGGGGCCTTCTTCCTTCTCTAGTCTTGGGAGGATTTTTCAAGGCTCTCCTTCCTACAAATAATTATACCCAACTCATCCCTAAACCTAAAACAAAAAGAAAAAAAAAGAGCCAAGACCCATGCTACTAAACATTTTCCACACCTCTAATCTATCCTTTTTCTTCCACAGGGCCGAGTATCATTTCATAACTCGATTAGTTTAAGAGGTCATCATTTTTTTGTGCATACTATCAAGATAGATCTAAGGTATCTTTTTATAAATTGTGGAGGGATTCTAAGAAGCAACAATTCCTATTTTGGAGGGCTTCTATGAGACATTAAACTCCTAGATTTTAGGGCAATGGATATCATAGGTTAGGGATATATCTAAATTTGTTGAAAGGATCTTCTTATATTTAATATCTTTAATTTAGTTTGAATTAATATATATATATAATATTATATATATATATATATATATATATATAATATAATATATATATATATATATATATATATATATATATATATATATATATATATATATATATATATATATATTATATATATATATATAATATATATATATATATATATATAATATATATATATAATAACATTTTTGGAGGTCCAAAAACCAATGATTTTAATAATATTCCTTTTTCATCTATGAAGATTAATTTTTTTCTTAATTAGATATCCTTATGATCTTGAAGGTTGAACATAGAATGGAGTTTTGACCTTGGACTGCAGAACCTTGTATTTGACTTCGCCCTTGAATTAAGAGCAAAATATTCTAATGTTATTTTAATCCTTGGTGAGGGGCCATGTGGCATGTTCATTTGAGTTGGTTAAGAAGGAGGTTCTACCTCATGGGGTTTTGACCCATTGACTGGGGTCTTCTCCCATATGAAATTCTCCCATATGAAATTCTCTAGACTCATTTATGGGTTTGTACTCAACAAGTAAAGCATACCTTTTCAATGACACAAAACCAACACTTCAAGTAGATTTCTAGACACTAGAATAATATTTAATAAATGTAATAGGACATATCTTGAACAACTTCTAATTTTGGATTATATCATAAATATAGATTCCCCTTCTGTCAACCTTACTTGAGACATTGAACAAAATAATAATGCAAAGATGCTCTATCAAGGGAGGCTAAAGCATGTGCCAAATACCTCAAAATTTATAACATAGCATGCCAAAACTTTGGGTTAAACCTATCATAGAGATTTGTCATGGGAGGGTTCTAATAGCCTTCAATATACCTCATTTCATGCCAAATTACACCCACAATATGACCATGCACACATCTCTCACATGCTCATGCCATCATCGATTTGAAAGTCAACACACCTGTATGTTTACGCACAAGAATTCATAGGGATGCACAACATTTCACTACAGATCTCCACAAAATTTTATTTACTCATAGGTGAACGAGCCTCACTCCATGTGCACAACCTCTACCATCTTTGCATGGCATAGCACTGTAGGCTACCAACGTACTAGATCAAACATCATTTATGCTATAACAATCACTCTTCGGAGGCATGCACTAGTAAATCGATCCACAATCATTACTTAGGCTTAGGAAAATGCACCCATATGCACAACATTTCACATCAACAATTCTATCAACCAAAATTCACTTGTAAAATTGATCCTCTACTAATACGCTCCCTGGTTATTGGGCCCCACATCCTTCGCTACCAAAAACATAAGGACCCATTTCATCAACACTCAAATGACTTGTATGCATATTCATTTGAAATTATTACATTCAAGGCATACACCAGAACACACAGGGCATGCAATTTTTCCAATCATATCACATAAAAACCCTCATGCCATCACATTCTTTAGCTCCATCTGATCTTTGTGTAGCATTGCACATTTCTACCACAAATCTATCCATTGCACTATATATGTTGTTGTCTATACACAACTCATTTTGTCATGTGCATACTATCCTCTACATTTGATCAATCACACCATCTAGATGTCTCTTATTAACCATTAAATAAAAAAAAAACCAAATACCAAAAACCAAAAATTTTTACCCAAAAATTCTCTAAAGCTTTGATCCACTACTTCAAATAGTCAAGACTACTCAAGCTCGCAGAGTAATTTTAGATAATAACATTTTAGATGCTTGCATTTGTGTAGGAAATGATCTTCCTTTTTATAGTAATAGAGGAGGGGATTTAATGGAGCCAACCTATTAAAAAAGGAGGGAAGTTGATTGTAAACGAAATTTGAATTTTTAAAATAATTGAAATTTTGGAGCCAAAAACATGACTTCTTCTTAGGGGTTGACTTGTCTTGGAGGTTGTTATCATGAGAAAGTGATACACTCAGTTGTACACACTAGAAGGCACTAAAACAAAGGTTACATTTTAAGTTGAAAGCACCATGAAGAGAAAAAATTAAAAGTTTTCCTAAGGTTCAAGTTAAAAAATTGAACCGTGCAGGTGCACCATTGTTGGAAATTAGAAATCGTATGGATTTTTCTTCAATAGTTGCATGGTCTCAAAAATGTATAGTAAACACCTCAGACCACGAAATTTATTAAAGAACACTCCACCTCTTGACATGATGGGCTGAAAAATTTGAGCCTTGAGCCCCAAGAAGCCTTAAAGGCAAGGAGATGGTAGCTCTCATCTCATTTATGAGGAAAACAACCACATTGATGAGCCAAAGGAGGGAAGTAGTGTCCACAAATTCTATAAATACAAGTTCATGGAGAGCCAAAAACAAGAAGAAGTAGTGCATTGCTATGCTGCCAAAATTGCTCCCAAACAATCTAGGGTTCGATTATGAGGAGAATTCCACCATTGAGAGAATCTTATATGCTTCTTTGAGAGCTAAAGAGCTTGAAAAAGAGTTTGTTGAGAGTTTTTGAGCACCATCACTCAACCAATTCTCTTCAAGTGTCTTTGATACTTCTATTTTAACTCTTCCACCACCAAAAATCAATAAAGAGGATCCTTTTCCTATGTGTTTTTTGATTTGTTTTGCTTCATTAAGCTTGTTTACATGTTATTTAGTGTAGTTTTGATTTAGTTTTTTTCATGCATTTCTCCCATCACTTTTAATGCATTATTTATCCATGTTTTTCCACTAATAACATCCAATTGTTTGTATGTTCCTTTTAGGTAACAACCAACTCCAAGGAAGGTGTTTTTGGTACTCATATGAAACAAACACACCATTACAAGACGACAACTCCATTTATTGTCTTTTTTTATCTAATTGGTTGTTTTGCAGGACCCTTTTCTCTGCATTGTCACTTCATTGTGCCTCTAATATTTATCTCGAATTTTGCAAGCCCCCTAAGACCTGTTTATGGCCCAGAACAAACCTCTGTTTAAATTTTCGCGTTGGTCACATGGATTTTAACATAGACATGCATACAGTTTGTGCATCTGTGCGAAACATAACTCGTGCAGTTAGAGCTCAAAAAATCATTGTAATTTCTTTTTCCTGAGTGTTGGGAAACCTTTAGCAAATTGCCTGCACTTCTGCAATTTTTTTTATAGTTTAGATAGACTGTTTAATTGCTTTACTAACCACTATTAGTAGAACAATTACTTAGTCTTTACTTTGAAAATTTGCATTCCAAACATAGCTTAATTATGAGGAGAGTAAGTAACGATAAACCACATATATTTTCAACTTCTTTTGTTCATTCTAAAGATAACTTAATTAGGGGGAGATTAAGAGGCCATAATCCACCCATCTTTTCAACTTGTTTTGATTTTTTCCAACTCATATCACATAGTTGAATTAGGAGGAGAGTAACAGGCCTTAAATTCACATATCTTTTTGACTAACCAAATATTTTTACTTCATTAGTATTGGGACTAGGACTGAGTATTATTAAACAAAGGGAGTAGACCCTACCTCCCTTTGAGGCCTTGTGATGATCCTAGGCTTGCATTTGAAAGATTTCTCAAAGCACTTGATTTTCTATCTCCCTTTTAGGCTCATATAGTGTAATAGAAAGGAAGTAAGTGGCCCATCATTCATGCATTATTTCTTTCCAAGCAAGGAACAAGCACAAGTTAGTGTAATTAGGAGAGTTTGTAAAGGATCATCGCATATCCACACCGCACTTTTGTATGCTCACTATTTCACTTGCACACACTTTGCACCACACACACTAAGTTTTTCTAAACATTGAACAAAGGGTATCTAGTTTATGGAGATTTTGTAATTAGTTTATTTTAGCTTACATTTTCACACCATAAGTGAAGTAATACTCTATAAAAAAACCATAACTTGAACACATTAAATTCCCCACAGGGGCCAAAAAATAATTTATAGTTCAGGTTAAGACCATTGGGGGTAGGAATTCCATAAGACGGCATGGTCATGTTACATATTTGAAACATATAAGTTGTCATTTAGGGTGCCTAAAATCCTTCATCATCCCATGAAAAGGAATACCTAGGCATGCCAAAAACCTGATTCAGAGGGTGTTAGGCTTAGATGTTGGCTTAAGGGGCCTAACCCAGGTTCAAAGTTGTTCGCGCAAACCAAAAAAACCCTAACTGTTGGCCCTTTTGGCAACAACCTGTGTAGCACATGCTACAGTCTCACCTAAAGTAGTATTGGGGGATGCTAGAACTAGGTTTCTGCATCCAGGGATATGTGACAAGTTGTTCTCAAGCATCTATAGCTTAGATCTGCCTTCGCAGATATCGATAGTCTTCTAGGGCTCACCATTGTGACTCTATGATAACGTCTTATATACCCTCACAAAGGTCTGTGATCAGCCTTTGCAGACCTCAAACATATAATTTATTCACTTTTAGCCATTAATAAACAACCCTAGATCTGACTTTGCGCAGATTTATTCAATTCATCAGAAAACATAGAAAAAATAACTCTTACCTTCGCGAAACTACATAACTACTTAAATCATGCATAAATAAGACAGATTCAATGGTTTCACGCAACATTCATTCATTAGTCTATAGAAAACACATTACAAGTGACAAAACATAACTTAACAGAATCAACAAAAATGCTCAGATTGCACATTTAATTCTTAAAAATCCGTCTTTATTATTCTTCAATATTTAGATTACAGACTCTTCTACCCTGCACACTCAGTTGCAGGGGTCCACGCACTCAGCTGCAAGAGTCATCCCCTTCTCACCTAAGTACAGGAAGTAGAGCCTTGCTGCCTTAGCACTTTCCCAAGACAACAAAAACCATTCAGAGTTCACAATTATTTATTCTAAATTAACCCTAACACTCGTATGACTCAACTATTTATATCTTTCTTCCATACAATACCATGGCCCACAGACCATGGGTGAATCTCAAAACTGATTAAACCAAGGGGCTAATACCCCTTTGAATCCTATCTACGTACGCGCTCTGCATCCACATTTTGCAGAGACTTTACATCTTTTACAAAAAATTATACAAAACTCAGGGTAACTAACCCCAAAACTGACCATAGGGACCCTATCCCACCAGGCCCCTAACACAAAGATCATGACTCTCCCTCGAGTCACTTAGCTGGTGCCTCGATCTTGTTGCGCATACCCTTGAGCTCAACCTGTAACACTGCAACTTCAGCAGCACCCTATGTCGGAGCTTGCTGCACCTATTCGACCAATTTTTCTGTTGTCGGGCCCTCCATTGCTAGGTGCATTGTACTCTGTGTCTTCTATAGCACCTTTATCTTTTCCTCAAGTGATAGAGTAAGCTGAAAAGTTTCCTCTAGCCATGACTACAATTTGGCCTTCAGCAGGGCCTCTTTCCTCTGAAATTCCTTCACATGTGCTTGCAGCTGTTTTCCCTCCTATAGCTTCATGAGTTGTTTTTTTGGTGCTAGAGTGCACGCGGTTGCTCAGACCTCATCATACTGTCGCTGCATCTCTCGGACATCAGTGTTCAGCTTCTGTAAGGTTGGGTCCTTCTGCATATTTTTCCATAATTCCATTGTTGTATCGAACATCGTTGTGCAGTCATTGACTGTGGCATCCAACGTGCTCATGTTCTCCTTGATGGTTGTTGCACGTTGCTCCCATATCTCTGGCGGAGTCGTTGGCTGCAACTTCAACTGCAGCTCTGCTACCTTCATCTAAAAATTGAAAGCCACCTTATCGACTTCCTCCTTTGATGCACGTACTGCAACAACTAGTTTCCTTACTTTTTTTGAGGCTTCAGCATCCTCAGGGATGTTAATTTCTGGTACTGTTTTGCAGGCCTGTTCTATCGTTGTCTCCAAGCTCTTACATCTTGTCTGCAGTTCCTCCTTCTCCTTCGGTGCCTGAGTTTTCTCCGCAAACATTTGTTCATTTTTAACCTTAAACTTGCTTATGACGGTGAGGGCACACTGCTCTTTGATATTCAACTCATCTGAAACCCCCTGATGTAGCGCATGGAGGGTTGGGAGCGGCAACACGGCCAAATTCAGCCCCATGGCCTTCACTGTGCTGATCACAACGTGATCCTCATTGGATTTTATGTGCACATGCCCTTCTTGCAAGGGCATAACTCTGAGTTCCGAAGTCTGTTATAGCTCCGCCACTATGCCACTTTCCCGTGTCAGGCTCGCTTGCACCCCGCTCACTTTCCCAATGCCTACTTGAATCATGATAGCCTAGATTTATAGCTCATTCAGATCATTTTGGACACTCCCCAACATTTGCATATATTGTTTCTCAAATTGTTGCAACACCTCCGTCGTTGTATCTCTAATTTTATCGCCGATCTCATCAAGATCGCCTTTAGTCATAACCATTGGATCGATATGTGTTTTCTTATCAGACTTATGCTTCTTCCTTTGTCCAACATTCTGCTCCAGTCCATGCCTCTTCAAGGTGAAAGGAGTGCTCTGCTCCTCACCACCACCTCCTCCTTGCTCTGACATCTCTTGCTCGTCAGTGTGCGACAAAGTTAATTTGTCACCTTCTTTTGTATCATGTTGTTCTTTTCCAGCTCTCTTTAGCAGCGCACTCTTTCTCCACCCGTTCCTTCTTTGCAACTACCTTAGCAACAACTTCCTTCTTCTTCTGATTTGCTATAGGGATTAATGCAATGGTGTTTGGTGATGTAGATACCATCAAGGATCTTCCCGGGATCTGTTAGAGTTGGTCTGGTTATCCCTCCATCAGAGATCAAATCTCTTTTTTGCATTTCATGTTTTAGGTGTCCCATCAGTTTTCATCAGTTTCATTTCGTTAGGCATGCCATAACTTTGATGGAGTGGTCTGTGTCATTCATTCCCCTCGTGCATATCACTGCTGGTTTAGGATGAGTCATAAAGCTTCACAAGTCATTTTTAAAATTTTTAGGTCTAGGTCTAGGGTTTGAGTTAATTTAGTCGTGAAAAGTCTTAGAAGACCAGCAGGCCAGAGGGATGCCTTTGATAAATCATCACTTCAATAATTGTCACTTCTTTTCAAAACTCTGTTTTGAAGGCAAGTCGCCACCTCATTTTTGTAAAAATTGTAAAAATTTTCAGTTCTTCAATTGTTCAAGTGCAACCCTGGTCTCCTTTGTTAAAGCATATTAGAGCTATACCTGCAAAAAAATTATCAGAGAAACTCATCATTTCAACCTATTTTATGAAGGAAACCAAAAAGGTCAGAGCCTATTAATTTCAAAAAAGTGTCAACAACCAAACATAAGAAAAATGGGTTTTCATTGAGCAATAATCAAAATGGATGCTATATCAAGTGATTTCTCCTCATTTCCAACACATTACACATTTTGAGAGCTAAGAGTATCATTGAAGGGTGATTTTGCAAGTTTGAGGCAAGTTCGTGAGCAGTTGGTCAGTTCCAAAGGCGCGCGGTGCATCAGCCCATTTTCTCTTGTGTAAATTAACACAGGCGCGACGCACTCAAAGCGTGCGGCGCGTTGGGTAAAGCGCACGGTGCATAGGGTTTCTGCCTACAAATTCGCCAAAAAGCCACTCAAATCACCTCTCCTCACACCTAAATTCTCAAGTAGGTGTACAATCATCACTTGGTTTTGTTTTTGGATGGTGTATATGTGGTATATATGAAGAAATTAGCCTCTCTTTGTCAAGAAAAATCAAGTGAAAAGAAACCCTCCATATGTAATCAAATCACTGTAATGACTCAAGTCCCAAGTTTGCTGTAGGGTTTTAAAAAATTATTGTCGCCAAGGCTTCATTTATCCTTGTTTCACATTTCCTATTTTCCCCAAATATTTTCCCAAATAAATCCCCACAACACCACACCTTCCTCTCTCAACTCCCAATCATTCTCCTATAACCATATAATCCCTACCTTGTTTCAAAACCCTAAAACATTTCTATCCCCCTAGTCCCTTCCCTAATCTCCTCATTTTATTTCCATTGTTCCCATTTCCCTTGCTTCCCTTTTCCTAACAATTCCCATCATTTATGTCCCCTTGGTTACAGCATTTTGATAAAGAGACAAAAATTCAACAGTCAACTTTTGGCACACAATTTCATATCAGCAAATATATATATTCCGACCACCTTGTTTTTAGAGAACATGTCAGACACCGAGTCCGAATATGAGTAGGATTATGATAGTGACTCTACAACGGGGGTCAATGTGCCTAATGTGCCACAAAGGTATCACAGGGGTGGCAAGAGTGGACAGCATGTTAGGGAGGAGCCTACCTCTTTAGCTCAATTGCAAGCTTGCCCGCTTGCCATGGATTGTTTTTGGCGCCAAGCATGTTACCAATATTGTGAGATGATCTCACAAACTCAGCATCATTGGGAACTGGTCCGTCTATTTGTCCTTAACTTACATGATGGTCATGTGAACCTTGCCGGAGTGGATTTCACTTTGTCACCCGACACTATTTCTCAGGCCACCGGAATACCAAATGTGGGGGAGGAATGGAGTAAACGCCTGATGCTGGACCGATATTATTATGAGCCATATGTCAAGCCCGCATATATCAGACACTTGAGCGTGGCCTTTCCTTTCAGATACCTGAAAGATAAGTTTGCACCATTGATGAAACTCATCATTCGGTATTTCAGCTGTGAGGGCAGATTTTCACGTCTCTATGCGTACCATGTACGTTTGTTGATGCATTTCACATGGGTACGTATGATGAGAATTCCGTTTTTCATGTGCTGAAACATAGAGAGGATGGTACCCTTAGTACAGAGGAAGACCCCGGCACATCAGCACAAGAGCATATATCACTATGCATTGATCAAAATCATAGTGATGCATCAGTTGGCACAGCAGGGTATTGCTTGGGAGGATTTCATCTCCCGTAATTTATTTTCAGCGCTACAGCCTCCTCCAGAGATCGTCTATGATGAGGGAGGGCCTTCACAACATTTTTACATGCATGAGACCGAGCATGTTGATGCTCCAACATATGTGACATATCAGAAAGGCCCGAGGGCCTTATTTGCAGCTGCACAACGAGTACTTTCTCCACCGGGGTGGAAGGGGTCTCATTGACATCATCACCAGAGCGAGTATTATCTCCACATCATGTGGAAGGGGTCTTGCTTCCATCTACAACATAGGTACAAATTCAGGACAGGGGCAAGAGACCCATGGTTGATGAGGGTCCTTCAGGATTTCAGGATACCGGTATCATTGATGTTGAGGCTAGTTCGCCCAGCTCAGAGCTTAAGGAGATTATCTGAGAACAAAGGGCCGAGAATGAGTCACTACAAAAGAAATTACAGATGGCTAAATGGGTGATCAACTACTTAGAGCAACGCAACAAGCAGTTGGAGGATGAGCATGAACTTTATGCGCTGCGCAAGATTTGTGAAGACCGAGAATTGGCTCGTAGGAGACTCAGTGATTTGACACCTATTGATCGGGAATCGATGCTCATCGAGGTGAATAATCACTTGGAAACATTGTTGGCGAAGGAAAACAGGGACAAGGACATGCTCCGCCACATGAAGACTCACTATTGGGCTCGCATGCATGTTTGCAAAGCGAGAATGAAGGTCCTCAAGAGGCGTTTGAGCAAAGCGCTAAAACAAAAGAAAAGGCCCGATCCGCTTTGAGTTTTGGCCGAGGCTTCACTAGTTGAGCATGATACATGATAGAGGGTATTCACTCCAATTTTGGGAAAATTTGGAGAAAATTTTGTCATTTCAAAATTTTTTGGCTTACGAAACAAGTTTTTGGGTTCTATGCGTCGCGCTCAGCATGCGACCCACAAAATGGAGAGGTCCAAATCACAGGTGGCTTACATTTTTGGATTTTTCATGATGAAATACACATGTTCAGAAATTTCCAAGGCATTTCATCAAGTTTTGGGTGATCAAAAGCTCAAAAAACATCATGAAAATCACCTTTCTGCCACTTTTTGCATCAGCAGGTAGTACTTCTGGGAGAATTCACTTTTGGAGGGTCAAATGGAGACCAAATTGAAAAATTCCACTTGTGTTGGAAAGTAGAAATCCATACCTTTCCAACAAGCCACTTGAGCTCAATTTGGAGGTCAGGAAGTGCCTCAAAAGTAGCTGCAAAGGCGTGTGGTGCACAGGGCTCAGGCGCGCGGCGCACAGGGCTTTCTGGCCAAATTTTCACTGTTCAGCTCAGAAATTCGCCCAATTTTGACTAGTTTTGACTTGTGATGGGATTTTTCACCCTCCTTGATGTAATTATTGGATATTTATGTTTTTATGACACTTATTTACCTATTCTAGATGATTCATTCATAAAATAGCAAAAATGTAATGAATGAATTAGTTTCCTAGCTTATAGAGGCAAGTTGTTTTGACTGCCTAGATTATAGTGCTTAGTTTAAAATTGGTTGAAACAGCTCCTAGGATGATGAGCTCGACCCCTAGAGGCAAGGTAATGTGTTAGATTGCCTATATTATGTATTTTCTTAGTCATTTTTAGGGTTGGACTCTTGGGATAGCTTGAGACTACATTGTACATATCTTATCAGCATTTTTGGCAAAGGAAAGACTAGGGTTTTGCAGCACTATTTGGGATCCATGTGGCTTTATGTCTTGATGGTGTGTTTCTCTCAGTACTTGTAAGTTGTGTATGTGCATCATTATCTCTCTTGAATCTTCTCTTATTAAGCAAATGAAGTGTTAAGGTAGATTCCATGAAATTGATATGCTCTGCCTTTAAATTTGTTTAATATTCTATGTTTTCTTCAGTTTAAGGAGAATCCTTGAGACCCCTTGCTCTCCTTAGCCTCTCACCGGTCTGATCTATCCATCTCACATGATTTAAGGCATCAAAACAATCGCCTATCTTGCCCTAAGTGGACCTCTGCAAAAATTGTGCCTCATCCCCGCACCCAAATTTGCCTTTCCCTTGAATTCAACAAAATTATCAAAACTCAATTGTAAAATCTTTGTACTTCATACCTAGCCTAAAATTAGTCATAAATTCGGTCATCTCGATCCTTTTCAATTATCTTTTGCCAAGTTTGACCCAGAGAGAGCCCTCTCCTGTCCTCGTAGAGCTAGCTACGAGGCTGAGCGTGGTTTGATGTGGCCTTGAGTCTTGCCTTCTTTCAGCCTAAGGCAGATTTAAGCACTAACACTTTTTACAATGAGTAACATATGAAAAATTCCAATAGTTTTCAATGGTTCAAGAAATTCACGCACATTTAATCATCATAATAATAATTTCCATTCATTATACATTCATAAGAGACCAAAATATAACATCAAATTACAATTAAAAGGCAAAGAAGAGTATATCCATCCATAAACTTGCCAAAACGAAGCTCCAAGAATGCCAAAACATTTATCCAAACATCATAATTCATCAATAACATCCAAAATTTCTTCCTCTACCGCAGGTATGAATTCTCTTTTTGAGAGAGATCCAAATCCAAAGTATGATGAGGAATATAAATGAGTTCTCTCCAATTTATATGAACCTCAAATAAATTTGATTTGTCTAATTAGCGTAATAAGCCACTAAAATGACTTTAATGTGCAAAATAATATCCCTATAACACATATTTTGATCAAATTGAAAAAATTCTATGACAATTTTCGATTACAAACACATTTCATTATATTTGGAATTATTCAATGGATTTAGAATTAAGAACTTTAACTAGAATAAGTTTCAAATTCAGTTAGTTTGGAGAAATTCTATTACAGTGAACTATTACAAACACATTTCATTAAATTTGGAATTATGAAATGCATCTAGAATTATACCTTTAACTAGATTAAGTTTGAAAATCAGTTAGTCAACTACTTTGAATTTATGTTTTCACCATGTTTGGCAATAAAATAATTATTAGTTTTTTATTTAATAATACATGAAATTTATGGATTAAAAATCAAAGTAAACCATTTAAAACACATTATCAATTAATTCTAAATTATTTGTTTGGTAAAATTTGTATCTTTACTCCCCCGGATCCAGGTGGCAATCAAGATGACTTTGATGTGCGGAAATGGAATTTGGCAGCACACATAGCTAGTCCTTAATTATGCCTCAAGAAGGGAGAGATAGGGTAGTGTCTACTATCAAGTCCACCCCCCTCAAGAATTTAAAGTGCATTAAAAGTTTGCCTTATCCACTTTCCCTCCACAACTACCATTTACCATTAAAATGACAGTGCCTCGCACCTTGCAATCACAAGTTCTTGATTTAATAATAAATAAAAGAACTTATGGATTAAAAATCGAAGTAAACCATTTAGAAAAAATTATCAATTATATATAAATTATTATTTTTGTAAACTTTTTATCTTTTCTGTTAGGTGCAAGATCCCTCAAGGGCAATTTCGTGGCTTAAAGCCCATATTTTGGTGCAACTTTTGTAATCCTAATGTAAAAAATGCACATTTTGTGGTCACAGAGCGCGTAGTTGTTGAAGAGTCATAGGGTTGTCCACCCTTATTTTGATAATGTAATGTCAGTTGTAGAAGATCTACCCATGGTCTACGGACCATGGGATTGTATAAATAGAGTTAAGCTCTAAGTAGATAGAAAGATCAATCAAGGAAGAGACATCACTAAGATGTATGAGAGATAGCTTTGAGTAGAAGTCTAAGTTTTGGGTTGTAGCGTAGGTAGAGGCTTTGCAACTGAGTTCGCAGAGGCCTAAAAGTCCGCAGTTGAGTGCCCGAACCCCTGTAGTTGAGTGCACAGGGTGAGTCAAGTCTGTAATCATTTGGAATTATCAATAAAGAGAAGTATTCTATAAATCCTACATCTTTATCTCCTGTTTATGATTTTGTTATATTGGGTATGAATTTCACTTCTAATGCTTATATGATGCACAAATGTGTATAACTGTATTGGTTAAGTGAATGCAAGTAAGAACATTTGTTTACGCGAAGCTAACTAAGATCTATTAATAAGATAAGTAAGTGATGCAGGAGCATATAGGCCTAGCCAGCAATGTGATGGAGTGGTCACATGTTATGGCTAATGCAAGTTTGGAGGAAGAATTGGTTATTCAAATTGTATTAATTTCAAATTATGGAAGTGGTTAATTTGTTGCCTAATTCTGAATAGAATTGGGAATAAATGACAAACTATCCTCCCTACATGGGGATCAAGCCAAGCAGTCTAGTTTGTTTAGATTAGGATAGGATTTGATTTCTAAATGTATAGGTTATTCCTTCAATTGTGGAGGAGATGGTTAGCTTAGACATATATGTATTTTCATGTCTTTTCTGAAGGAAAGGGAGACAGGGGGAGAGGGTTTGAGAGCATTGTAAGCCTATGGGCAGCGTAGGAGGAGAAGGTTGCTAACTAGAATAATCAGGCCAGATAGGGGCAGAGAGCCTCAAAATTGTAATTATGTGTTTATGTGTGTATTATAGAGAAAGGAATGAATCGAGAGTGGAAGAGTGTGAATAGAACAAAAGCAGATAGATAGTGGGTGGATTTCATTTCTTTTGAGACAGAGGTCTTTAATGTTGTAATCTAGCCTAAGGTCGAGACTATGTAATGGATTCATTGTGAATAAATTAGTGTTGTGTGCATTATTATACAAACGGCCTGTGGAGGCCTCAATTGCTTGCTTTTTCTCTTTATTCAGATGATTTTGGTATTGGCTCTGTGTTTTCATTCTTTACCGTAGAAATCCCCATGGTTAAGGCAAATTTAGTGTCCTTTGGGTCCACAAGCGGAAATCCCATTTACATAGAGAAACCATGAAAAACACTTAGTGGGTTTGGAAAATTAGATTTGAAATAATATAAATGCCACTTTTGGGTCTTATCAAGTCTGATATACAAATCGCATTACTGCAGAGGAAGGGAATCAGCTTGTAAAATCACCGAATTTCGATATCGTAACCTAAGCAGAACCGAAACGGTATAGGGATGATTAGATAGCCTATTGGATCCACGAAGGCTATCGCATTGAAGGTTTTAAGGGGAGGCAGAATATCCTAAAGTTAACATATGGAAAATGCTGATAGTGATTAGCGATATCACATCGGACCTCTGCTGAGGGCAATCGCTGATAGTTGCGGACCATTGGAACCCTGATCACCGATATTGTGATTTAATCTGGGCTGACCAATCGGCTAGATCTAGATTTGTGGCACTAACACATATTATTGATTTAAAAGGCGGAAAAGTGTTATTTTGGCCTTTTTCAAAGGTATTTCGGTCTCGAAAGGAAAAACAATTGTTAAGCCTTTTCACATGCCTTTTCCCCAAGGGCTTTTGGGTTTCAATGTTAAGGGGTGTTCGGTGGGGTGATTGCTTGGGTTCTATAAATCCAATTGTGGGTTTATATTGAACCATTGTTTCCGCTGCACCATTTTTGGTATCAGAGCAAAATTGTAATTGAGTAATTGGGGTTAAACAAAATAGAGAAATTTTGTATGAAGGAATTAAAAACAGATTTATGTGCTAAAGTATTTATGCAAGAAAGAGGAAGGATCACATTCTAATATAACAAAATGAAGGCACACAGAGGTGATGTGTATCAAAACTTGTAGATGCAAGATACAAAGTAAATCCATTCAAAACACAGGTGAAAGCATAAGAAAGTGTGAAGACTGTAGCAATATAGAACAAGATAAGTTGTGAGAGAAGAACCAGATGTGTTCTTAAAATCAGAGCAAAGAAAGCACTCTAAAGTGGTAGTGAACCTGAAGAATCCAACAAGAGATTAGATAGAGAGGACAATTAAAGTGTTCTCAAGAGAGAGTGAGAGATTTTAGAAGCCTAGAAGGAGCAAAGGTGTTGCTCAAGAGGAGCTTCCAGATAGACGATCATTCTTACCAAAAGACTGAGTGAGGAGAGCTTAGTGAGGTAAGATCGTAGTAAGGAGGACTTGTTGTTGTAGAGGAGTGAGGAGCTCATGAAGAGAGAGGAGAAGAAGATGACTACTGATAGTCATAGTAGAGGTTTATAAAGAAGCCACAATAGAAGGAAAGATGCCAAAGTAAATGGCATGAGGATGAGTCAAGAAGATTTTGACAGATAGAGAGCTGAGATAGATTTTCAGATTGGAATATTGATGGAGATACTGCAGAGAAGTGATGAAGACCAGAAGCATGGTTGGACCATGAGAAGGAGAGTAAAGTGGCAAAGGCCACAAGAGAAGATAAATTAGCAAGTGAATTTAGAAATAGCAGAAGAGTTGAGAAATATTGAGCAGATATTGATTGCTCAAGAGGAACGAGAGGAACTCAAAGAAGCAGAAGCAGAAATGGAAGTTTCCATTTCTATACCAAAACAAGGTGAAATGTTGGGTGAAGAGGATAATGAGAGATCAGCTGAAGATCTCATGGACTATTGGCATAGTTCAGAAAAATTTGAAGATATGATGATGATGGAAGCAGATGAGGCAATGAAGCCTTGTGATTTTTATTCTCATAGTTTGTGTATGTTTGCGGGATATGTAAAGGATGATGGACAGTCTAGTAAAACTGTCATAAATAGGAATGAAGCTCTTGAGGTGAAGTATGATGGAGAATGGATTTTAGAGGAAGAAGGTGTTAATTTATTGTAGCAGAAGGAGTTCATAGATGAAATTATATTTGGTGTAACATAGTCAATTGAAGTTGATATGGACCAGAAGTCTAATGAAAATGCCATAGTGGTGCTACAAGAAGGTAAACAAATGAATTTTTTTAATGAAATGGATGAAAGAACTTTGCAATATGATAGTGTAGAAAACATGATAACTCGAGAGGATTTCCAGGAAGAGAATGAAGCTGAGGATGGAAGTTGTTGTGAATTGTTGGAGAGATTTCACAAGGAAATAGAATTCTTAGAAAGATTGCTCAAGGAACCTGAAGGAGAAATAAAGCTTTCAGAACCTTATGAAGAATAGGATATGGTTACTATGCATGATAAGGATGAACTATCTATAACATCTATAGAGTTAAGTAAATGTTTATACTCTTTAGTTAATGATGTGACTATAGGTGTGGAAGACAACATTATTAAATATGATGCTGAAATAAGAGAAATTGAGCAGAGATTATTTGAAGGTGAGATGAAAGATCAGGAGCAACAAGGAAGTTATGTCCTTAGAGACATGAAGGAGACAAAAGTATTAATCCAAAAGTATGAAGATCGAAGGAACCATCAATTTAAAAGAGATGATCAACAACATAAGGGTGAATTTGAGGAAGGTATTAGATTGGCAGCAAAATGAAGAACAAGAGATTAGTCTGGCAGTACAAAGAAAGACAAGTGAATACTGAAGATATAGATCAAGAATGAAGAAAAGAGTCAAGTGGAAGCTATTGCAACAAACATGGAATGGCAAGCTGATAAACAAGTTCAGGGAACTTGAACAAATTCATATTGATTTGTTTGAAAAGGAGAGACTCAAAGGAATGGAGTCACAACAAGAAGGTCTGTTGAAATCAAGAAGATCTATGATGGAGGATTGGTGCTTGAAGCATCAAAAGAAGATAAAAGGTATTGTATTTTGAAAACTAAAAGTTGTTGTGTGTTTGAGAGTCATATAGACTTGAGGGAAGATAAGCAGTTATTTGAAACTGTTATATTAATAGGCAAAGAGATGACTACTCACAGTCATATGAAGAATAAAGAGAAAAGTTACAACAAAGTGAAGGAAGATGTCCAGTTAGATGACATCCAAAGGATAAGTCAAAAGGAGGATGGCAAAGGAATTATTGAGATCAAAGGAATGTTTGGAAGGGAAGAGATCCATTCATATGAACATAGAACAAAGAGTTTTCTCAGGAAAACTGAAGAAGCTAATACAAAGAAAATGAAGAATCTTATGGTGTATTCAGGAAGTGGAAGTCAACTAGAAGAGTTGATGATGAAATTATTTGAGGAGACCATGGTGTCTCATAGTTTTGAAACTAATATTTTGTGTGTAAATGCAGGAACAATGAAATGAGAAAATTGATTTATGTTGTCATAAGGGAAAGGAAAAGCAAAGATATGGTGTTTCAGAAGTTAGAGGAAGTAAATTCACATAATCTTGTGATGTAGAGGAAAGTACAACTATTAAACATAGTTGTAGTGAATTATGTAGATATTAAACAGTCATTAAAGATTATTGACCTTGAAGGAAGCCTGAGTAAAGAAGAACTAAAGACAGATGTTGCAAACAATGAAGTTAATGAAGATCGTGCAGAACTCTTGGGAGAAATTTCAAATGAGATGACAGGTTTGTGGCATAAGTCAAGTCTTTTGGATAAGAGGCAAGAAAACCAAGGAATAAGGGATCAAACTGTATAACCAGAACTGAATGAGAACAAAGTTATCATGAATGAAAAATATGAGAAAGAAGTTGTCATAAGTGTTGGCATAATGAGAAAGCAAGGTAAAGTAATTGTGTTTAATGAATTGATTAACTCTGATGAAGATTTATATGATGCAAGAACAAGGCAATGTGAAGTCAATTTGAACCAAGGAGTTGATTTTGAAGATCATATCAAATTAATGAAGGGTGAGATTAGAGTGTCTCAGAAAGATGGAATGATGTTGAATCTACAGTATGGGAATGTTGATCTAGAACTGAATTCAAGAGATGATAGTAATAGAATTACTATTATACTACAGGGATTTATTGGTGGAGAAGAGGTTGAAGATGAAATTTCAGATACAGACGAATATAATTCCATAATCCTTAAGAGTGCAGAAATCAAGTTACTGGAAGAAGAAATATTCCAAGTACCTAATCAAGCAGGAAAAATTTTGAGTTTTCGAGAAATTTGTAGAATTGCAGGTATACTAGAATTTGAAGTAAGAAGTAGTGAAGTCATGAATGAGAAACTAGAAGAAGGAACTTGAATTATTGGATAGGATCAATGGAGAAGACATTTGTACATTTTAGAAATGTATATGGGAAAATATTGGCACAGGGATTATGATGTTCTTATTCAAGAACACAATCAATTGTAGGAGAATAATATTCAACACATGAGAAGTGAAGTGGACAAAGAATTGGATGAGTTGTGGAGACTCATGCAACAACATTCCAATAAAACAAATAAAGGACAAAAGAAGGAAGCAAGATTGGTTGGAAAGAATGGTATATGTGAAGGAAATGGAAAAATACAAATTAAGATGTGGGAGCCTGTCATAAACAGTAATGATGAGCAAACAACAATAAGATATATGAAAAGGACAACAACAGACAGTGAGAGCATAGCTAATGGGGTAATGCAGAATAAAGTATGGAGACCAAGAGAACAATAAACAACAACAGTAACCAAGGACAGACTACCAAACAAAGTATGGGATCCAGGAGGACACGGAGTAGAAGCACATGATCAGGAGATCATGATTAATTTAAACTTTGGGAGTCTGATGCAGAAGCATCTAGGCCTAGCCAGCAATGCGATGGGGTGGTCACATGTCATGGCTAATGCAAGTTTGGAGGAAGAATTGGTTATTTAAATTGTAATAATTTCAAAATATGGAAGTTCTTAATTTGTTGCCTAATTCTAAACAGAATTGGGAATAAATGGAAAATGATCCTCCCTATGTGGGGATCAAGCCAAGTAGTCTAGTTTATTTAAATTAGGATAGGATTTGATTTCTAAATGTATAGTTTATTCCTTCAATTGTGGAGGAGATGTTTAGCTTAGACATATATGTATTTTCTTGTCTTTTTTGAAGGAAAGGGAGACAGGGAGAAAGGGTTCGAGAGCATTGTAAGCCTACGGGCAGCATAGGAGGAGAAGGCTGCTAACTAGAATAACCAAGCTAGAGGGGGGCAGAGAGCCTCAAACTTGTAATTATGTGTTTATCTGTGTATTACAGAGAAAGGAATGAATTGAGAGTGGAAGAGTGTGAATAGAACGGAAGCAAATAGATAGTGGGTGGATTGCATTTCTTTTAAGACAGAGGTATTTAATGTTGTAATCTAGCCCAAGGTCGAGACTTTGTAATGGATTCATTGTGAATAAATCAGTGTTGCATGCATTATTATACAAATGGTCTACGGAGGCCTTGATTTCTTGCTTTTTCTCTGTATTCAAATGATTTTGGTACTAGCTTTGTGTTTTCATTCTTTACCGTAGAAATCCCCGTGGTTAAGGCAAATTTGGTGTACTTTGGGTTCGCAAGTGGAAACCCCATTTACACAGAGAAACCGTGCAAAAAACTTAGCGGGTTTGGTAAAACATATTTGAAATAATATAAATGCCACTTTTGGGTCTTATCATGTCCGATATACAAATCGCATTGCTGCAGAGGAAGGGATTCAGCTTGTAAAATCATCGAATTCCGATATCGCAACCTAACCAGAACCAAAACGGTATAAGGACAATCAAATAGCCTATCGGATCCACAAAGGTTGTCACATCGGATGTTTGAAGGGGAGGAAGCATATATTAAAGCGAACATATGGCAAATGCCGATAGCGATTAGTGATATCGCATCGAAACTCTGCTGAGGGCAATCACCGATAGTTGTGGACCATTAGAACCTCGATCGCCGATATTGCGATTTAATCTAAGTCATCTGATCAGCCAGATGTAGATCCATGGCACTAACACATATTATCACTTTGAAATCCAGAAAAGTGATGTTTTGGCCTTTTTCAAAGGTATTTCGGTCCCGAAAGGGAAAACCATTCTTAAGCCTTTTCACAGGCCTTTGGGTTCTGAAAGGGAAAAAGGCATAGTTTTCAAAGTAAAGGGGTGTTCGACGGGGTGATTGCCTGGGTTTTATAAATCCAATTGTGGGTTTATATTGAACCATTGTTTCCATTGCACCAGTAAGATACTTAGTGTAGTTTGGGAAATATCAATATTCACTACCCTTGTAGCGCGAAAGCATATCAACCCCTGGTTAGGGCTACGCAGAAGTCAATTGTAGCATTTCACGAAGGTACTGAAGGGTAGAATAGAAGGATAAGAAACCTACACGAAGACAGGTATAGTTGGAATAAACTGACATCACATCCATCTCAAGGGTGCAGAAACTTGGTTCCAGCATCCCCTCGTACTGCTTCGATGAGACTTCAGTCCGCACTCCACGGGTTGATGCCGAAAAGGCCAGTAGCGTATGGATTTGTTTGGCTAACTAACATTGAACTTGGGTCAGGGCCCCACAAGCCAACAAATTATTCTGTTTTCAGAACTAGAATCTGCATGAGAGATGTGTGATTTCGTATCACTGGAATCCAACTAAGAAAGAAATCGAAGGCTAGTTGGACAAAGGGATTCAAGAGTTCGCAGCATAGAAGAATAGAAACTCACAACTATCAAAAGAATAGTGGTTGGACCAATACCTGTATACAGAGATCCACAAAATCCTTTTCACTTCTTTCCCTATTGAGCTATACGAGTGGATTGTGAAACTAGTAGATAGCCAAGGAAGGTGGAAACTTGATAGTCCTATTATGTGGACCCGAGAGCTAGTATGAAGGTTGGAAGCATCGAAGGATAAGATCACACGCACCATTGATCATTGGCTTGATTTCATTATAGGAGAATTTGTTACTGAGTTCACGGTCAACACCTCAGTCAGTTACAACGAGGCAGAGCGACAATTTTTCAAAGGATCATGAGGTAAGTACGTAAAATCTCTGAATACTTGGATTAAAATGTTGTTGTGCGAAAAAAGGGTTATGAAATTATCTTGATGTTTGGGACCACGCGAAGTGGAAAAAGTTACAGAAACGAAGGAAATAAGGGTGCGAAGTATAGCCCCATGATTTCACCACTGCGAAGGGACGAAGAAGGGATAAAGGTGGTCTCTCCACAAAGTGCTATTCAATTGATAAGACAGGGATTTCCATGAATACTACCTCCACCCACACCACCTCCATATTCACCTCCATCACCTCCAACTTCACCTATACCACCTCCACCACCACCGCGATTCAATATGGCAAACACAGTGAAGTTTCCTTTGTTCAAAGGCTTGGGAAATGAGGACCCAGACCAATTATGGTTCGTTGTGAGGGTTGTATGGGAAGCTCAAGGTGTTATAGATGATAAAATAAAGAAGGAAACACTAGTTAGTGCTTTGCAAGATTGCGCTCTAACCTGGTATATTAATTACTCTTGCAATAACCCGAATGCTAGAGTAGCGAACATCGAAACAACACTGAATAGGGAATTTAGCAGGCCTAAATCTGAAGTGAAATTGATTGCGGATTTAGAGAGATCATGATGCTACTAGTCAAGATGCCTTGGGAACTAGATCAGAGGATGAAATGTACTATTCGCGAAGCCAACTTGAATTTGACAGATGGATAGCATTGCGAGTGGTTTGTGGCTTCGCTACTACCACATTTAAGGAGTGTGCTATCACAGCAGAAGATAACAACTCAAGCAGATCCCTGGAGATTGCCATGAGACTACATGAGACTCTGATGCAAGATCCTAATCTAGGAGTTCAACAGATCCACGCACAACTGAAAAATATGTGCCTTGAGATGCAAAGCTTGAAGCAGGATAGGACGGCTCGGCCAGAGGTACGCAAAGAAGTATGGTGCGTGAAATGCAAGAGTCAGGGTCATGACAAAGACCACTACATGGTCTTTACAAATTACCTTTCAAGAGAAGGACCGATGCCTTTAAGTTCAGAAGCTCAAGTAGGACTGAGCGCAGCGCCTGCTGTGTGGTGCAGTATCTGTCAAAAATTCGGAAAACATGCCATGATAACTGCCATTTGTTACAGAAGTATATACAAAGTCTGCAATAATTGTTCTACAACTTTTGAAGATTGGTGCGACATGATGAGCATACTTGCAAGAGTTATGAATTGACGATGGATAGAACACCCACCTACAAGGTTCAGGCCAAAATGTGGCCCCTTCACTAGAATGTAGGGATGGCGCGGACAGGATTTCAAGGGCGCGAACAAGGCCGAGGTGGAAGAGGTTGTGGACAGTGGATTTTCTACAATATCTAAGGACCAGGACATAATGTCCACGATTGCACTAATCCAACACGCTTGTCATGCAAGTATTGCACGTTGTTTGATCATGAAACAGAAGATTATCCTACGTTGATAGCCAGGATATGTGACAAAGGAGCACCACCACCTCCCTGACTCAAAACTTGCAAATGATGAGATCTGAGCTACGTGAGGAAGACCCAAACATAAATATAGTGCTCTGGAGTGGAATCACAATGGGACATGACAAGACGAAACAATGAGAAGACAGTACATGGGTTTGCAAAGCCTCAGCGAAAGAGGCTGAGTTTGATTTGGAGTGCGCTTGGGAAACCTTCATCGAAGCTAAGAAGAGCTTCATTGAGGCCTCCACTCCAGGAAGCAAGGATATGCCTGAGTTGAAGATGGACCCTTCTATTCTCACTACTTTCCTAGAAACCTGTATGAAGTCTTTGCATGACAGTAAGGTTGTGAAAGGGTTACAGGAACTTATGAATAGATATGTTGGGACCGTGCTAGGTGAATCGCACTTAGTCTGTAAGATCGGAAAACATAAGACAAGGACAGGACGTGAAATGAGACTCACCGCGTAGATCGAAGAATACGAAATGGATCAAGTCATTCTATATTTTGGATCAGATGCAAAAGTTCTACCAAAGAAAAAATGGGAGTGAATGGGGAGACCTACAATGCAATGGACTTTGATTCAGCTAAGGATGGTGAATCAACAAAAAATAATACCCTTGGGGTGGCTGTAGGGAATAACCGTGGATATTGAGGGAGTGAGTGCGCTGGCAGATTTTGAAGTAATAGAGATTGTTGATGACAACAATCCCTACCCCGTGCTATTGGGAATTGACTGGGCTACTGATATGAACGGGGTAATCAATCTGAAGAAGCGAAAGATGATCTTTGAGAAGAAGTCACTACGTGTAATAATACCCCTGGATCCTATT
The DNA here is from genome assembly GCA_000404065.3 of Pinus taeda. Classification (NCBI taxonomy): domain Eukaryota; kingdom Viridiplantae; phylum Streptophyta; class Pinopsida; order Pinales; family Pinaceae; genus Pinus; species Pinus taeda. The sequence continues at coordinate 441,794 of APFE030810047.1, forward strand.
GAAGGGTTGTGCTATATGGAGCCAGTTCGTAACTATGAGAGTGATGATGATTTGGACTACATCTCTAAGATAATAGCACAAGACCAAGTCTAGGTGAATCCCACCGTGGATGGACGAATTACATGGGAGCGCGAGAGCTCTTGCACTTCGAATTCTGGCAAGGAGATAAAACGCAGACAAAAAATCGGTTACATGAAGTAACTACATTGAATTGCAACATGATGACCTGGTCACTGGGCTGTGTATCATTAGAGGTAAGAAATATGCCTATCTATGATGGTCTAAATGAGGTAGATATCCTTTTGGATGCATTTTAAAGAGAGGTTCCATAAAAGCAATGCTTCCATGCCTTGGACTGGGCACTATGTGCTACACCCGCAAGATGGTGGGGTACACATAAGGGGAGTTTTGATGATTGGCACGAATGTAGGAAAATGATGTGAACATGATTTGGGAATCCTAAGATGTGACTGACAGACAAGTATGATGGGCAGAATGATTTGCACACATGGATGCAGGCCTATGAAGGAAAACCCTAGCCTAAGCAGGTGCACCTGTGCTCCGCGCTAAAGTACTTGGTCAATAAGAATGTGTTGGGATGGCATAATTACAGATGGATATTATTGTTCCAGGAATACGATTTTGAAGTTGTTGTGAAGCTTCGACAATTGAACACAGGACCAGACCACTTGTCGTGCATCGAGACAGGAGAGGAGCCTACTAATTTTGAGGAAGGATAACCTGATGTGAAGCTCTTTGTTGTGCATGTTACGGATGGACATTTCGAGGATATAACACACTTCCTAACAACTAGAACTATGTTGGAAGGATACTATGTCCAACAAAATAAGGAATTAGTGGTGTGTGCGATAGATTTCTCTGTCATTGTTGGGCATCTATACAATATGGGGAATGATGAAATACTGCGAAGGTATGTACCTGAGTTCAAACAAAGTAGCGTCCTCGCAAACACTCATGAGGGCACTGTGGGAGGACATTATGCAAGAAGAGAAAATGCGTAGAAGATTCTACGCACAGGGTTGTGGTGGCGAACCATTCATAAGGATTCAAAAGAATATTGCAAGGCATGTGACGTATGTCAAAGAACCAGTAGGCCATCATGGATGGATGAAATTCCTTTGAATCTACAAATGATATTGCAACCTTTCGAAAAGTGGGAAATATATTTTTTCGGACCTGTTCAACCCCAAAGAAAGATAGGCACGAGGTACATTATCACTGCGACAGAGTACTTCACTTGTTGGGCAAAAGCATAACTAGTGAAGCATTGCACGAGCGCGACGATGTGCAGTTTCTATTTTAACATGTAATTATGTGATTTGGATGCCCAAAGATATTGGTGAGTGATTGGGGTACGCACTTCCTGAATGAAACGATCAGCGCACTAACGTAGGAATTTTAGGTGTACCATGAAAAGAGCACACCTTATCACCCATAGGCTAACGGGATAGTGAAGGCATTCAACAAAGTATTGGAGACCGCGCTGACCAAGGTATGCAATGCTCAGTGAAGTGATTGGGACCTATGCATACCTACAGTATTATGGGCTTATTGGATGACATGCAAAAAGCTAACAGGACAGACACTCTTTAGGTTGGTATACGGGGTTGAACCTATGATGCCTATAGAATACATCGTGCCTAGTCTACGCATAACAATGCTCACTAGTATGACAAATTGCAAAGCCTTAGAATATAGGCTCACACAATTAGATGAGCTAGAAGAAGAGATATTTTTGGCTGGATTTCACCAACAGGTCCAAAAGCAACACAAAAAGGCATGGCACGATCAACATATTAAGCTGCGCACCTTTAAGGTGAATGACTTGGTGCTGTTGTATGATAGTAAGTTTGATAAATTTCCAGAGAAACTCAAAATGCATTAGCTGGGGCTGTTTGTTATTAAGGATATTACTGACGGTGGCACAGTCTAGTGGGTTAAGTTAAATGGAGATCCCTTCCTAGGAAAAGTGAATGGAAGTTATTTGAAGCCATACATAGGTGGCCTAGCCATCTGACTAGCTCATAGAAGCATAGTCTTAGCACTCTAGGCAACTGAAAGGAGGCGTGGGACTATAAACTACACTACCTAGGAGCTGAGCAATGTCAGGACTGCACGAAGCAATGAAGTGTCACAGGTTCCATGACAACACGAAGACAGCTGTGTTGGTGCACAGGTTTGCCGAAAAGTGACCTTTAAAGTCACTATTCACGATTTGATGGTTGGTTTGAGGCCAAATGGAGTGGGTGGCAGGCATTTAAGGCAAACTTTATGGGCTAGATTCTTAAAAATCTACCGCCAATCTAGCATTAATGGACCAAATGTGGGGGGAAATGTCGAATTCAAATTCAAAAGGCCATATAAATTACAAGTGGTTTTCTAGTGAAAAACACTTGGCATTTTGAGAACTGAGTTGTTGCACTATCAAATGTGTATGGACCTTTCGAACTTTGAGGCTTTGAGAGTAAGTTTAGTCTTTGAAACATTGTCAAAGGAGATGTAGGACCTTCTGACTAGAATGATGTCAACACCTGAGGAAGTCGCGCAGGGAAATTGCGGAAGTGGAAGCCCCGGAGAGCACTGGAATAATAGTCGAGGTCCCTAAATCACCCAGAACACCGTGACCTAAGAAGGATAAGCAGTCCATGATCCTAGCATGCGTCTCGCTTAAAAATCCACAAAGGACCAAGCTCACCTTGCAGGAAAAGGGGAAGGACATTAATCTGGAGGCCGATGAGAAGGAGTCAGAAGAAATCCTAATGGAGGAGGAGGGCACAGAAATGGAAGTTGAAACCCAAGGTGCGGACCCTATCACCAGGCTACTAGAATATGTTCCTCTACCCAAGGGTAAAGCCAAAGTGTCGAAGTACATAGCTAAGAACAAGTGCTCTCTACAAACTCCACTGCTCCTAGACGATATTGTTTTTGAGGGACCACACTTGGGGCGGGTTCATGTGTTGAAGTTTGCATATTGGGACCTCGCAGACCACAAGAAGTTCCCGCATTGAGAAACTGCAAAAATAATGCACCAGAGGATGGACACGATGGCTGTAACGATTGAATTGGAGCCACGAACATGGCTCAAAGGTGTAGAGAATGCTTGGTTGTTAAACCTACTCTGGGTGTCACATTACCACTGTGCCCTAGTGACCATCTTCGTCATTAAGTAGCTACTCTGCTTGGCGCATGATGGGTGTTTGTGGCTAGAGGAGCCCATTCCCATCACAAACCATCTGATTCACTAAATTACATGGCTATCCTACTCAGGGGAGGATCTAGCTAATATTTCTAAAGGAAAAGGTGGAGAGTTGGCCCTCGCAGAAGTAATGAAGAAGAGTTTCAAATTTGAGAAGAAGAAGCGAGGCTATGCCATCTCTAGCATTAACAACCTTGCCATCAAGGTTGCGACATAAATCCTAGCGGGGAAGGTGATGCGGAAGTGTCACGCGGATGAGGTGCCTGCGCCCATGGTTGCACTAGCGGACCAATGTGTGGAAGGAGTCCAATTTAACTAGGTGAACAATCTATGTGGTGAGTTCCTTGTAAACTGTCGCGAGGCACAGGAGCAGGGAAAAACATTAACTATGCGTGGCTCCTATTTTCAATAGTACTGGTGGCATGGGAGGCACCCAAAGACAGCTAGTTCCCTTGGGTCTCGCAGAACCTTCTAGAGGCAACGAAGTACGCTTCGTTGCGGGAAACTAGTGATGCACAGTTGATAGAGAGCAATATATATTGCATATTAATATAGATGAATATCTGGATGGGGATCAATCACAAGTCATGGTTTTCATCCAGAGTATACACTAGTCTACAGAGCTTTGCAGAGTTCAAAGTGTATTTCCACCATGTTTTTATTAGGGTGTGCAAAGACCCTACGAAGACATGGCATAACCTACCATACCTGGAAACTGACAATGTCATTTTCATAGTCCTTGAGTCTTGGCCGCCAGAGTGGCACGCCCCAACTAGCTCCACGGTGGAAATGGAAAAGTCCACCGTGCAGCGCAAGAAGGAAGAGACAAAGCTTCGAATGGCGCAACTGGAAAAAAGTGCAGAAAAGAGGAAGCAGAGGCTAAGGCCCAGGTAGTGCATAATGCTACGAAATTGGCCAAAAAATAGCAAAAAATATGGGAAGAAGAGCGCAAAGGATAGAAGTCACCTTCGCCTATCACTGAGGCAGAAGTAGAGACTAAACAAGGTGGCACGACTGCAGACAACATCCACCCAACTCAAGTGTCTGTGACTGTGAGAGTAGGCAGTGCCGCGAAAGAAAACCAAGGCATCTAAGACATCCTTCAACCCAATCACCCTCACTGAGGGGGATGTGCATGACATTGGCGAAATGGTGAGGGATGTCACCGTGGAGGCCCTCCAACAATTTGAAGAATAGTAGTAGTTGGTATTGTGGGCTCTTCAAAAAGAACTACAGGAGTTGTAGGTTTGCACTCCACAAGCTGGCACAATTTCCACTAGCCTCATGATTAGCACTGCAGCTGTCAAGGAGATGTTGCGCACAAGGGTGACCAACATGGTACTGCTACCTGATGAGGCGCTCACTACAGAAAATAATGTTGATAGGCCTAGGGTTAGCAGCATGAAAGGGGTAGGGTTGAACATGGTCGTGCTCCCTCGAGAGATGCTCTACCTCTTACAGGATGGAGTCATTGCAGAACTCGGGCCCGGGAGAGTCGTGCTCTACAGGTGATGAGCGAGAAGTGCATCAACATTGAATAGTTGGGCCTACAATGCAATGAGGCCATGGAGCAGAACAGGCAGATAATGTAGGTTATGGAGGAAGCCTATCGGATGGTCCCAGAGTTGGACATTCAAGCAGAAGAACTGCTGGACGCATGTGTTCTCAAATTGGCCACAGGGATGCGCAACGCTTGAGCAGAGATGACCAGGGTTCAACTGGAGCTGAACCTGTAGATCGCACAACAGTAGTTGAAGGCTCAGACTTCAGCTCTGCCAGAGATCAGGGAACAACGAACCATCATTGTTACAATAGCAACAACAATGGTTAACAATGCAGTGGAAGAATGCATGCAGCTGTTCAAATAGTCATTCGAGGTCCTAACTACCCTACAAAAGGACCTGAACATAAAGCGCCTAGAGATAGAGGTGCGTGAGCTACAACAGAAATACGTAGACAGTTTCCCTTACACAGAGGCTTGCAAGGATGTAGGAGGCAAAGGCGCTCAAGGAATAGGTGGATGTCATTCGACATAAGGAAGCAGTCTTAAAAGCGCACCTACAACCATGGATAGATGAGGCTTACGTGATCATAGCCTCCACTGAAGGGAATCTCGTGAAACTATATGCAACTCAGCAACATATTCAAACTAGCAGTTCAACAGCAATCATCGAACCATGCGTGGAAGAAGTCCAGCAGGTGGTCGATCAGTGCGCTGTCGACATTGTGGTGATTCAGACAGAGCTGGGAGGTCTTCGTGCTAAGATCTCCACACCTATAGAGTGACTCAAGGGTGAGTCATGATGTTTGTGTTGGGGGCCTGTTGGGCGCGGGATCCCCCAAGGGCAGTTTTGGGGCTTAAATCCCATATTTTGGTGCAATTTTTGTAATCCTAATGTAAAGACTCCACATTTTATGGTCAAGGAGCACATAGTTGTTAATGTAATGTTGGTTGTAGAAGATCTACCCATGGTCTGCAAACCATGGGATTGTATAAATAGAGCTAAGATCTAAGTAGATAGAAAGATCACTCAAGGAAGAGAGATCATGAAGATGTATGAGAGATAGCTCTCAGTAGAAGTCTAATTTTTGGGTTGTAGCGTAGGTAGAGGCACTACAGTTGAGTGCACAGAGGCCTAGAAATCTGCAGCTAAGTGCGGAGACCCCTGCAGCTGAGTGCAAAGGGCGATTCGATTCTGTAATCATCTGGAATTATCAATAAAGAGAAGTATTCTATAAATCCTATGTCTTTATCTCCTGTTTATGCATCTGTTATATTGGGTATGAATTTCACTTCTAATTCTTATATGACACGTGAATGTGTATAACTGTATTGGTTAAGTGAATGCAAGGAAGAACATCTATTTACGTGAAGCTAACTAAGATATGTTAATAAGATAAGTAAGATACTTAGCGTATTTTGGGGAATATCATAGTTTGTTGCCCTAGCAGTGCGAAAGAATATCAACACCTGGTTAGGGCTACATGGAAGCCGATTGTAACATTTCACGAAGGTATTGAAGGATAGAAAAGAGGGATAAGCAAATTGTGTGAAGGAAGGTATAGTTGGAATAAACCAACATCACATCCATCTCAAGGGTGTGGAAACTTGGTTCCAACATCCCCCCATACTGCTTCAGGTGAGATTTCAATCCACGCTCCACGAGCTGATGCTGAAAGGGCCAGTAGTGTAGGGATTTGTTTGTCTAACTAACGTTGAACTTGGGTCAAGCCCCCACAAGCCAACAATTTCCCTCGGATCTGGGTGGCAATCAATAACCTCAAAATGGATTTTGGTGGCAAACACAACTATTCATTCATTGTGCCTCAAGAAGGAGAGACAAGGTGGTGCATACTATCAAGTCCACCCACCTTAATAATTTAAAGCACATTAAGCACTAGACTTCTCCAGCTGCCCTCTGCGTCTACCATCTACCATTAAAACAATGACTGCTCTCACCTTGCAATTCAATTCTAGCTTTCGAGAGAGGATGGTCTATCGAATGCCTTAGAACCCTTCCTTTTGAGAGAGGGTGGCCTTACATCCATGGTTTGATAGTGAGGAAGACCTAATAGAGGAGGGTGTGGGCGAGGCTGACCTCCTCATGCTTCCTTGCATGGGCATGGAGATGAGAACTTTGATAGTGGAATTCCCCACCACTTTCAAAGCATGGTAGATGATGTTGAAACCTGTGAGTTTCAAACCTCATGAGATCACCTTTGGGCCTTTCACAGTGTGTTATGCTATCATTATAGAGATCAACATGAAATTAATGTGCAACTCAAGGGTCATGTGTTGGACTTGGAATATCACCTCTATCTTGCTAAGTCATCGTACAATCAATTTTCTGATATGTTAGGCATGGAAATTCATGAGTCTTATTCCCCATCAAGGGATATGGTTAGAAATTTCTCTTACTCCACTAAAGTCGTAGGAATGTTTCATGCAAGGTCACACAATCCCTCTCTTAGTTGTCGCCTGTCTCATTGCAACTTAATGTCGAACCCAACAGGTGTTGGTATTTCCCATGGCTTAGGAAGAGGCCCAAATTTCCATACCAGCGAACCTAGAACCTATGTAAGTGACTCCAACAAATGATCGACTGAATTTCATACTTCCTCTAGTCCCCTAGTCTCTTCCAAGCTTCCTGTGCCTAATGACATGGAATTCTACAAGCCATGCCCAGTGGTTGAGGACAATCCACTGGAACATCATGCAGGATAACTCAACCTCTCAAGGTATTGTGTATGTTCATTAGTCGTTACTTTTCACTTGTCCTCGTTGCTATTTTCTCTTAATGGTGGGGCCACCTTTGCTTTACTCATGTTTCTCTGTTTAGTGGCCAACATGTCATGATGACATTATCAATCTATCATTTTTGGTGCATTTGGGAGAATTGTAAACGTTCAGAGGTTTTCTAGTTTCTTCACTAAGGTATCCTACTACATAATAAGTTAATCTACCTCAAATAATAGATCAATGGATAATGCCTCTTCTCTAGCTGTTTTTCAGTTATTCTGAACCTTTGGTTGGTTATGTTAAGTATTGCTTTTTCTCTTTCATATATTTAATTAGTTACAATTATTTTTCAACGAACCATCAATTGTTGTTGTGGTTCAAGTAGTAAAATGATGTCTATATCCTTGTTTTTTTAACTAAGAAAATCTCAAATTATGTTGGAAGCATCTTTGGCCTATATGTACAAATGACCAATTAGTCTCTTTTGAGAGCTTTCTCAGTGGCTCTCATTTCAGTTTTGAGTCATGAAACTTTGATTTGTGTCAGTTAGACCCTCTGCAATCTCCTTCTTATGGTTGTACAATGTTTATTGTATGTATCTTCGCTTCCTTATGAATATAATTCTACTATTGCAACTTGCATGAAAAAATAATAATTCAATAAATAGCTTCACGTCTTGTTGACTTTTATGAGATTATATCAATTACAAATAATGTTTTTAAAATTTGAAATTTATAATGTGAATATGGATTGGAAAATCAAATGTTGTCTTACGGTGAAAAAAGTATAAAGGCATCCATTTCTGGCTCATATCTTGAATGAGCTTAAATAGTCCACTTAACATAGATTATCAATTAATTATTCCACGTTTCATTATGAAAACAATTTTCTTTTACATGGAGTTTTTTTTCGAGAACAACAATGTCACATTTATGCATTAGTTTCAAACCAGATGTTAGGTCAATATATAGGTCAATAAATGAGCCAATAACTGGCTTCTTGATTTATTGAGTTATGTGAGATGATTGCATATATAAGTAATTGATTTAAGAATATATAATTATAAAAAATTATGGATTGAAAATCAAATATACCACATGGAACTTATTATCAATTAATTCTAATTTGTTTTGTAAAAAGGGCATCTTTACTTACATTAAGATCTTAAAAATTTTCAAATGTGCAATGCATTTATAAACTTGTATCAATGCATATAACTAAATAAAATTCAATAAATAGGTTAATGTATTGTTGGCTTCAATCGTGACATTATTTTTATTACAAATGATTTATAGATTGTATAGTCGTAATGACTTTAGAATATTTAAGAATACTTATTCTAAAGAAGAGTTCATTAGGCGTTAATTTGGATTAAAAAAACATAAAAATTGTCATCTTTCTTACATATTCTAAAGTCATTAGGACTACACAATCTATAAATCATTTGTAATAGAAATAATGTGATTGAAGCCAAAAACACATTAACATATTTATTGAATTTTATGGGCATTAAAAGAAACCTTAATGCCCATAATCCAACTTTTATTAATACAATAATCTAGTCATCTCTTATTTAAAAAAAAAAAGTTGTACCTTTATTTACATTGAGTGTTATTTCAAAATCTACATTTCACACTACATGAGTATTAGTACAAATAAGTAAATATATGTCAAAATAAATAATTTTTTGCCTCAATGTATCAATAAGATGACAAATTTCATTTAAGAATGCAAATTAAAACATAGTTACCAATTTCGGTCGTATTAGCCCCATAAATTTGAAACCATAATTAGGTAATTCGAATTTGTTCCAAACTTTTTTAATTATAAATTTTGTATTATGGAAATAAACGTAGATATATAACTATATATATTATATATATATATATTATATTTGTATTATGTAGTATGTATGTTGTATGTATGTATGTATGTATGTATGTATGTATGTATAGTATGTATGTATGTATATATTGATGTATGTATGTATGTATATTATATATAAATAAAAACAATAATACAATTTAAAAAATTGAGGTTGTTAAAAACAATATTAAAATATGCTAAGGAATGGTAAGTTTGTAGTACAAAAAAATGAATACAAAAATCTTTACAAATTTCCAAAAACTAACAAATCATACAAATTGATTCATAAAAAACTATGTCCAAGTTGCATTGAAAAATTGGAATGTTGTTGTGACCAAATTTATTAAAAAAATTATCTCCAGCCATTATAATGAAGTACATGTTGTATTAAACATATATGAAGAAGTGTCTTAATAAATGGAAAAAAAAAAAAAAAAAACCTGCATAAGCTAAGTATCTGGCTCATGTCCTGTATAGGATTTATTAAGATGTGATTTTACCAATATTCGATGAATTGAAATTGATGCTTTGATGTATCTATTAGAAACACATTTCATTCTTCATATTTATTTCCATATTGGAACCACACATCAGTCGGTGTTTTCTCATAGAATTTTATTGTTCTGCCTGCTTTCACTTTCATTTGCAAATGATAGTGAGGCCCATCCCATATGAATTGTAAGTCCCCTATATAAATATTTGATTTTTCAAGTACTTGTCGAATGTACTTGTTTGTGACATCCCATGTCCTATTAGAAATTATTTAATGGATCAATGAAATACGCAAAATATTGTGGAAACACAAATATAGAAATGCATAAAATATGAGAGGCAAATATATACGTGGTTCGCCCAATTTGGGCTACGTCCACAGAGAAACATCTAGTCCTTCATTTTATATTATTCAACAAAATTAAGAGATACGAACTACAATAGATTTGTTGTATTTTCCTCTTCTCTCTCTCTCTCTCTCTCTCTCTCTCTCTCTCTCTCTCAGAATAATCATACATAACCACAATACAATTCCCTTATATAAATTGCGGATTTCATTATAGGAAAAAAATTGTAAATTAATATAACTTCTACCATATCATTCGCCTGATGAACATCCTAGATTGACTACGAAATTATAATATCTTACAAGGAAAATTTTCATCTATTTTTAGCTTCAAGGGCACTACCCCCGAACCCCCACCAGGGGGATGGCTCATAAAAGTCGTCATCGCCCCCCACCCGCCCCTTAGACCCACTTGATGGAAATTAAATGAGCATAATTTCCACCCTGTTAGGAATAGGGATCCAACACGACTGAAACAAAAACCTCTAAACAAATAGGAAGATAATCAAGTTCCACACCCAACAATCTCCCACTTGGAGACTGATTATCGCCATTGCTTCACTTGTTGGACAACGATTCGACCTTGGACCTAGTTGTTTCTCATCTTCATCATCATACTTGAAGACCAATTGAAACCAAGAAAAACCTTAGTTTATCCCTAGTTACAACTTTTGTTAACATATCTGCAAGATTATGGCTAATGTATATCTTTTCGAGCTTCAACTGTCCATCTTCGAACACTGACCATATGAAATGGTACTTGAGATGTATATGATTAGTCTTGGAATGAAATGTTGAGTTCTTGAAAGATGAATGACACTCTAGATATCACTGTATAACCTTCTCATGTCCTGCTTCTTGCCCAACTCATCCATAGACCTTCGTAGCCAATTCATTTTTTCACTAGCCTCTATAGCAGCAATATACTTTGCGTCCATTGTTGAAAGTGAAACAATGTTTTGCAACTTTGAAACCCAACTGAAATTTGTTCCACCTATAGTAAACACATACCCTGTGGTGCTCCTCCTATTATCTCTATCACCTGCCATGTTTGCATCAACATATCCTTGTAGAGAAATGTTTGAACCACCAAAGCATAATGCTTGATTTGTGGTACCTCTCAAATACCCGAGAATCCACTTCACTTCCATCCAGTGCTATTTTACTGGATTGTTCATATACATGCTTACAACTCCCACTGCATATGCAATATAAAGCCTATTGCAGACCATTGCATACATTAAGCTTCAAACTATTGATGGATAGGGAACTTTACCTATATAATCCATCTCTTTCTGGGTCTTGCAACACATCTCCTTACTTAGTTTGAAATGGCTAGCCAAAGGTGTATTGACTGGTTTTTCATTATGTATAATAAATATTTCCAACCTTTTCTATGTACTCACTCTGAGACAGTGTTAATTTGTGGCTTTTCCTATTTCTATTTATTCTCATACCAAGACATTGTTTTGCAAGACCCAAATCCTTCATTACAAATGAATTTTCCAATTTTCCTTTGAGAACATTTATTTCCTACATGTTATACGCGAGAACAAGCATGTCATCTACACACAATAGCAATATAATATAGTTTTCATCATTTTTCCTTTTAAAATAAACACAATGGTTAGAGTGACATCTAGTATAACCTTGTTTAGAGAAAAACCTGTCAAATTTTAGAAACCACTTCCTTGGATCCTTTTTAAGCCATACAAGCTCTTCTTCAATTTGCACGCTAAATTCTCTTTTCCTTTGACCTCATACCTTTGTGGTCGCTGCATATATATTTCTTCCTCCAAACCCCCATGGAGAAAGGCTTTCTCTACATCTAACTTCTCAAGATGAAAATATTTCGCTACCACTAGACTTAAAATAGTTCTGATTGAAGTCATTTTAACAACAGGAGAAATAAATTCATCAAATTCTATACCTTTCTTTTTTCCAAACCCCTTCACCACCACAAGTATAGCCTTATACCTATGTTTTACTCCATCTTCTTCCTTCAACCTATAAACCCATTTATTCTTGCAATGTTGTTTTACCTACAGGAAACTTAACTAAGTCCAAAGTATGGTTCTGGATCAAGGACTCTGTCTCTTCTTCTAGGAATTTCTCCCACTTCTTCCAGCTTTCTATCTGCATTTCTTCTTCATATATTTTTGGTTCACAAAAATTAGTCAACAATACATAATATAATGAAGGAGAGTATCATTCAAGGGGTCTACTTATCCTAGTAGATATTTTAACACAACTTTCGGGTGTTTAAAGTCCCTGTTGTTGTTGTTGTTGTGGTTGCTAATCATTATGATTTTTAGGAACCTTTACTTTTTCTGTGATTTCATCAAGCACTGCATATTCCTTGTTTTCATTTTCCCATTTTTTTCCTTGCATTTGATCCTTATACAAGACATTTTTATTGAATATGTAGGTTTTAACCATGTGCAAAAATTACCTGCATACAAATTCTAAAAATAAAAAATAAACAACGGAAAGAACATAAAGCATAAAACAAATATACACAGATATTTTCCCCTGGATCCCAAAATTGGGACTACTAGATTGATTTTTCATTATATTCCTTTCAATGTTACAATACATATATATACATGTCGAAGCATTCATAAACCCTAATCCATTAACCCTGGATTATAACATAACCATAGTTCCTTTGACCGGATCTACAAAATACTATGGGTAGAAAACTATCATGCCCAAAACCATGTACGAAGCCCATGCACAAAACCATAGGTAGGTCTGCCCACCTAATGTATGGTCCAAAAAAAAATCGATATCTACCACTCCCCGAAAACCACACGACAGGGTGGAATATTACACCCCCCCCCCCCCTTGTGACTCCCTTGTTACGCCCGATGCAACAAACAAGGGGTGCCATCGCCCCCCTATGACCCCCCCGCATGTGCAACTAGTTGTGGAAAGAATATAACACACACCCAACATTCTACCACTTGTTGTCTTCTTTTCCATAAAGGGGGTCATAGGAGAGCTTAGTCATTAGTCCAGCCCTGCAACACCCATTTTTTTTCTACACCAAGAAAGCTTCTCAGTGCTCATAGACTTTTTCAATACATCTGCAACATTCTTCAAAGTGTCCACCTTTTTGTCATCAACCATATCCCTCACAAAATGATAATGAACATCAATGAGCTTTATCTTTGAATTATAAGCAGGGTTCTTTTCTAAGAAAATTTCACTTTAGTTTTCAAATTTTATCCTTATAACTTGTTGTACTAACCCCATACTTGAAAACAATCTCTGCAACCAAACTACTTCCTTGCTTGCATGAGTGGATGAAATCTATTCTACCTCTGTAGTTGAAAGTGCCACTATAGACTACCTCTTACTCATCCAACTGACTACACCTCTAAATAGGATAAACAAGTACCCACTTGTAGATCTTCTTTGATCCAGATCTCCAGCCCAGTCTTCATCAACAAAGCCACATATGTCCAAAACTATGTCCAATCTTGGTCTTCCCTGGTAGCACAAACCATAATCATTAATGCCACACAAATACTTGAAAACTTGCTTCATTTTTTTCCAATACTCCTTCCTTTCTTTTGACATAAAGATGCTCAATACTCCCACTACATGTGCAATTTATGGTCCAGTACAAAACATTTCATTCATCAGGCTACCAACTACACTTGCATATGGAACATGGGACATGTCATCTTCCTCTTCTTGCGCCTTGGGACACTATTCAATAGATAACTTTACACCTACAGGAATAGGAACCTTCATTGGTCTATTATCCTGCCTATTAAACCTTTGGAGTATTGTCTCGACATACTTCATCTTGTTTAACGAGAGATTCCTCTTTTCCTGATCTCATTTAATTTTCATTCCCAAAATATAGTTTATAGCACCAAGATCCTTCATGTCGAATTTGGAGGAAAATTGGGTCTTAAAATCCTGGATAATTTCTTTGTTATTTCCAATAGAAACATATCATCCACACACAAGACCAAATAAATAACATGGTCACCAATTAATCAAAAATGCACACATTGATCTGCTTTGCTTCTGGTGAAGCCAAGTCCTCGTATATATGTATCAAATTTCTAATACCACATACTTGGTGATTGTTTTAGCCCATACAAAGACTTTTTTAACATGCATACTAGTTCCCCCTTCACCGCAAAGCCTTCAGGTTGCTTCATCTAGATCTCTTCTTCCAGATCCCCATGAAGAAATTTTGTCTTCACTTCCATCTATTCTACCTCAAAATCAAAAGGAGTAGCAACAAATAAAAGTAATATAATAGAAACTACCTTGGAAATAGAAGAAAACATATCACCAAAATCAATTCCCCACACCTAGGAATAACCTATTTCTAGCAACCGAGCTTTGTATTTCTCTACGTTGACTTTTGCATTCATATTCTTCTTAAACACCTATTTTCTTCCAATGGGTTTCCTTCCAGCCATCAACTCTGCTAGATACTAAGCCTCATTTTTGTCCAAACATTCCATTTTATCAACCATGGCCTCTTTCTAGAGTTTTCTATCCTCTAAATCTACTGTTTCCCTGATAGTTCTGGGATCATCATTAGTAGTAGATAAAGAAAAATTTGAACAGAAAGAATATGGACTATATCTTTCTGGTTGCCTTCTTTCTCGAACAGATCCCCTCACAATTGGAGTTTGTGGCTCTTCATCTCTGATTCATGTTTTGTTGTAGAGTCTGATTCTTCCTCCTTTAGCTCAAACTATATCTTGTCAGGTTCCTTTGGTAGGAATTCATGTTTAATAACATATTTCACCTCTCTAAACACCACATCTCAGTTGTACACAACCTTCCTTTTTTCTAGGTTCCAAAGCTTATAACCTTTTAAACCATCCTTATACCCAATAAATATGCACCTTTAATATTTACTATCTAACTTAGTTCTTTTCTCCTGTGGAACATGTACGTATGCATCACAACCAAATAACCTTAGATGTGAAAGAGATGGTTTCTTACCAATCCATACCTCAAGTGGAGTCTTATCCTCCAACACTGATGAAGGTGATATATTGACCATGTAACATTCAGTCTCCACCGCCTCTGCCCAAAATTCCTATCCTAACCTGACACCACTGAGCATGCTTCTTGCCTTTTCCATCAACGCCACATTCATTCTTTCTACAACTCCATTTTTATGAGGTGTTTATGGAGTAGTGTTCTATTATGCTACACCACACTTCTTACATAAATCTTCAAATTCCTTCTTGCAAAACTCTCCACCATTATCTTTCTTCAACACCGTTATCTTGTTCTTTGTCTCATTTTCCACCAGATCCTTAAATCCTTTAAATCTGTCAAAGAATTCAGATTTCTTCCTGAGGAAACATATCCATGTATTCCTTGAGAATTCATCTATAAATGATACATAGTACACGAACTTACCCTGTGATGGAACCGACACAGGTCTAAACGCATCACTATGCACAAGCTCCAATATCCCTTTCACCCTCTTAGGATAAGAAGGGAAACTCACCTGATTTTGCTTCCCATATACACAATGTTCATAGAAATCAAAATCCAGAGAGAAATTATAACTACCTTATACCATACCATTTCCATGAAGTATTCGAAGGCCCTTCTCTCTAATATTTCCAATCCTTTGATGCCATATGGTATTTTCTCCAAAGACCACTAGATTTTTTGCTCCACTTTTACGAACCACAAAATTGTTGCAACCGTCAATAAAAATACTACGTAGAAGCTTGTATAGAGTTCCAATCTGATGTCCCCGCATCAATACCAATGCTCCCCGAACCATCTTGTAGGTATCTTTCTCAAACACTATTTTTACACCTGCATCATCCCTCTTTCTTACAGAAATCAGATTTATGGTCAATGTGGGAATATGCAGAACACCTTGAAGTGTTCTGATCCTTCCACCTTGAAAATTCAACTTTACTTCTTTATGCCCAATGATTCTAGCCTTCCTATCATCCCCTAAGAAGGAATCACCACCATCATATTTCTCATATTCATAGAACCACTCCCTATGGGGAGTGAAGTGAAATGATGCACCTGAGTCAATCAACTAGCCTCATGAACTACATGTGTACTTGGAGAAGAAGCCAAGTATACATCCCCACCTTCATCTGAGTTGGTTTTCACTTCTGCAGAAGGAGCATCAAATCCCTTTCCTTTCTCAAGAGCTTTAGATAAACCGTCCCTTTTGAAGTTCCCTTCCTTTCTACATTTCCAACATACCTTTACAGGTTTTCCTAGAGATTTATATCTCCCACTCGAGGACTTATTTTTGTTTTTGTTCTAAGACTGTCCTCCTATAGACAAGGCATCTCCATTCTGGCCCTCCATATTTTCCCATCTCATCTCCTCTGACAACAAGGATGAGACTATTTCATCAAACTTCAAGATAGTTGTATTTCTACCTATGACAACAACCAGACTATCCCATGAATCTAGTAGAGAACACAAAAAATTGATGTGTTTATCTTCATCTGAAATTTTAATATCAACAAATAACAACTAGCTTACCACAGTGTTAAAGGCATTTAGATGCTTTGTCACTGCGTCTCCATCCTTCATCCTCAAGTTATACAACTTTTTCCGTAGGAACAATTTGTTCACCAAAGACTTAAATTGGTACAAAGTCTCTAACTTGACCCATAAATCCTTCACTGTAGCTTCCCCTAATACATTCAACAAACTGAATCTGAGATACACAACCGTATTGTGCTCTTTTCCTTCAAATCCAACTTCGTCCAATCTTTTGTTGACATTATCATTGGTTTAGTACCTAGATCTACTATGATCCACTTATCTTCATCCACCAACAGATCCTCCATCTTGAGCTTCCACAACTAGAAAATATAACCATCAAATTTCTCGGTCTCTATTTTCCACTGCTCACCATCTTCTTTCACAGCAAGAATCGATCCCATAGATCTCCCAGTGGATAGGGTTTACAACAGGCCCGAGCAAAACCCTTCAGTAGCAACGGCGTCTCCTTGAAGCTGAAACATCTTTAATACCAAATGTAGGTTTTAACCTTGTACAAAAATTACCTGCATACAATTTCTAAAAATAGAACATAAACAATGGCAAGAACATAAAACATAAAACATATATACACAAATATTTTCCCTTGGATCCCAAAACTGTGACTACCAAATTTATTTTTCATTATATTATTTTTAATGTTACAATACATATATATACATGTAGAAGCATTCATAAACCCCAATCCATTAACCCTGGATTAGAACATGATCATAGTTCCCGACCGAATCTACAAAATACCATGGGCAAAAAACCATCATGCCCAAAACCATGTGCGAAACCCATGGACAAAACCATAGGTAGGTCCCCCACCTAACATAGGGTCCAAAAAATTTGTTGAGGCGTTGTCACCCCCTTTTACCCCCCTGATGCACTCGATGTAACGAACAGGGGGGATATCCCCCCCCCCCTTGTGAAACGCCACCCCCCCTGTGTGACTAATCATGGAAAGAATATAACGCACACCAAAAAAAATACGACACCTCTACTCCTAAATGTTTTTTTATTGTCATAATCATATAAGTGATAACCAAAATAATTAACATCATATCCAATAAAGGTACATTTCTGTGATTTTTCCTCAAGCTTTGTTCTATTTTTTTAATAATATCAACAAAGACTTCACAACCAAAAGTCTTTAAAAATGAGTAGTTTATCTTTTTACCTATCCATGCCTCCTCTGGAATACCACCATCCAAGGAACTTGAAGGCCCTCTATTTATTAAATAAACAATAGTATCTACAGCATCTTCTCAAAATTGTAAGGGAAATCTTGCATGTAATCTCATGCATCTTGCACGCTCCATGATTGTCCTATTCATTCTTTCTGACACACCATTTTCCTGTGGCGCTCCTGGAACTGTCTTCTATCTGTGAATTCCATGTTCTGAATTGTAGTTATCAAACTCTTTGTTGCAGTATTCACCTCCATTGTTTGATCTGATACACTGCAACTACTTTCTTGTCTCATTCTCAACCAAAGCTTTCCATTTCTTGAAAGTATCAAATACATCAAATTTATTCTGAATAGAATAAATTTAGGTTTTTATGGTTGCATCATCAACAAAAGTAACATAATAGTGAGAGCCACCAAGAGATGATACCTAAGCTAGTCCCCATACATTTATATGCACAAGCTCTAATTTTTTTCTCTTATTTTCCTTCCCAACTCTAATAAATTTGACTCTCTTTTGTTTTCCATAAAGACAATTCTCACAAAAATCCAAATCAACATGCTTCAAACCTAGCAACAAATTTCTTGAGTGAAGAATATGCATCCCTTTCTCACTCATTTTCCCGAGCCTATGATTTTACAATGTCATATATGCTCTTGTGGATGTTAAAGAATTAAAAAAATATATAAATACCATTACATAAATAAAATGTACCAAACTTTCCCCCTTTTGATATTATCAAGGATCCTTTAGTGACCTTCTCGGTTTTGTTTGTGAATGTAGTTACACGTCCTTCACCACCTAACTGCCCTGTTGAAATTAGTGTATTCTTCAAATATGGAACATACCTTACCTCCTTCAATAGCCATTAGTTTCCATTTTGTTTCTTTATAAAAACCTTACCCATTCCAATGATTTTACAAGGTTTATCACCACCCAAACGAACGTATCCAAAATCTCCTTGAACATAGTCATGAAAATGTTTCCTATCAGGTGCGGCATGGAATAAGGCCCCTGAATCTACACTTAGGAATCAATAATATTTTCTAATGAAAGAATCAAAGAATATTTCAACACATCACCTTTCACATTCGATTCATGATTGTTCTCTTACTATCCATCTTCTTTTCCTTTCTGAGATTTGCAGTCTTTCTTCGAGCAATGTCCTTTCTTTCCACATTTCCAACACTATCCCTTATCTAGATTTGGATTTGGCTTTTCTTGACTTAGTGCAATTTCCTTGGCTCCTTCCTCTTTGCATTTTTCTTCCCCTAGTCTCTACAATCAAAGCATTACTTGAGCTTTTTCATCACGTTTCCTCACTAAGGATAGCATCAACAACAATATCAAACTTTAAAGTACTAGATCTAGAGATAGAGTTATTGATATCCATAACTAAGCCATTCCAACTTTCTAGAAATGAGCACAAAAACAACAAAGCCCTAACTTCATCATCATTTTTTTCCTTACAGAACTTAATTGACTGGTAACTATGTTAAATTCATTTAAATGATCAGCAACATATCCACCTTTTGAGATCTTCATATTAAATAGACACTTCATAAGAATACCTTATTTGAGGCCAAGGGTTTTTCATATAGTTTTTCCAATGCCATCATTAAACATTCTATTGTCATTTCCTTTGAAATTTTGAATCTCAGCGACACTGCCAGACACAACTGTATTGTTCCTAGTACCTTTCTATCAATAATCTCCCATTTTTCATATGTCATATTCGTCGACTTATTTGTTTTTCCGCTCAATGGTAGGTATAGATATTTCTAATACATATAATATTCCATCTACATCTTCCACAGCTAGTAGTTTTGGCCATTAAATTTCTTGAGCCTAAACCTAGCATCTTTTGCAATCAATCCCACTCGAACCAGGAACACTTCTCTCTTGCAAGTTTATTAGCCAAATAGACCTTCGGCTCTGATATCAGTTGTTAGAAATTAATTAACAGAGCAATGAAATACACAAAATATTTCATAAACACAAATACAGAAATGCATAAAACAAGAGAGACACAAATATACATTGTTCACCTAAGTTGGGCTACGTCCATGGAGAAATATCCAATCCTTCCTTTTATATTATTGAGCAAAATGAATAGATACAACCTACAACATATCCGTTGTAATTCCCTCTTCCTCTCACACAACCTCCTCTCTCTCTCTCAGAATAACCATACTGAGCCAAAATACAATTCCCTCATATAAACTGAGGGTTTCCTTCTAGGGAAAAAAATCATTAAACTAACATAAATTATACCATCAAATCGTCATCCTAATGAATGGCCCGGATTGACTATGAAATTACAATATTTTACAAGGCAATTTTTCATCTATTTTTAGCTTCGAGGGCACTTCCCCTAAACCCCTGCTTGGGGGGTGGGGGCTCATAAAAGTCATCCTCACCCCCCCTAGACCCACCTGATGATGACTAAATGGGTGGTGTTTCCACCCTAATAGGAATATGGACCCAACACAATTGAAACAAAAACCTCAAAACAATCAAGAAGATAATGATCAGGCTCCACACACAACATGTCCATATAGCAGCAACATAATTTTTTAAGAAATATTTTAATACTTCTAACTGAGAAGGCCTAAAAAAATAAGATGTACTGCTAAACTTCCTATCTACTTCTCTTTGAATATGAAAAAATGGTTCATTCATAATGTATGTTTGGAAGAATACTCCAACCATTTCAAAGATCAAAAACATCTTTCAACTTACATTAATGGCAATCTACATCTGCATTATAAACACATACATGACATTAACATATTGCCACTTCAGCACTTTGGTTACTTAAGAACATCAAAACATAGCACTTCAAAACATTTAAAAAATGATGTTAGTCTATAATATGTTTTTTTACCATTTGTAATCAAGAGAATTTTATGAGTTAAATAGGGATGAAAATCATGTTGATGAAGGAGCATCACCCTTGGAAAATCATTTTTTTAAGACTTGATGGAGCCATGTATATTCTAGAAGAATATTTTTTTTTTTTTTTTTTATTGGGTATAAACCGGAAATTAGGAAATTATAGTTAGGAATCTATGTTGTTAGTATAGCCAGGTGGCTCATTGTAATAATGCTAGTTAGTACGCTAAGTTAGGATGTTTTAGTGGTTGGCCAAGTAACCTTGTAATGTAAGTTCTTTCCCTGCATAATGGATTTGAAGTTCTATCTGCAAATGGTAAATAAATATCATGGTGTGATATTTCTTGTTTTATGGTTGGTATAAAGTCCGAAGACCCCACCTACGCTTGGAAGGTCAGAAGGAATTAACGAAATGTATTTTGTTTGCACTTTGAGTATATTACTTCATGTCGTATTTATCACTAAGTGCTTGGGTTTTAAGATTAATTTTGTGTTCATTTCCTTCAAGGTGAAGGATCGATGCAACTGTATGGTGCTTTTTATTCCGTTAATTGAGAAACAATGAGTTCAGAATGAAGCCAATCGATTGAGTTTATTCGCCAAGAAGGAGATCATAATTAGCATATATTTCTTTGCTCTATTTGTTGTAGGCCTATGGTCGAAGATCGGCCTCCAGAAGTCCTACAAGTATAACTTCATTTAATCCTAACCGAGTCTTAGTTTTGACCCTGGAGGATTCAAATTTTGGGCGAGTTCAATGAAATTTTTGGGAATGGACCGACTGGCCAAGCCTGGCTAGTCAAAGGTTGGGCCTTGGCCTCATTTGACAATGCTCCGAGGGAGATTAAATCCAAATCCAAACCACTCAACTTGCTCTGGGTTTAACCAACAAAATTAACATGGACACAAAGTCGGTGGACTTTGCAACCATTTTCATGTACAAAGTTTATATTATAAAGGGAAAATGATTCGCTCAACACTTGGCTTCAAGTTGAATTTCATGTAAAGTTTTTGAACTATGCATAGTCACCCTTATCCTTAAAAAAATTGGGAGGAGGGCTCGAAAAGTGAACTTGTTCCACTCGGAAATAATGGAACAATGAACTTGGGAAGTAACATTTGTTTTGATGTCGAATTGAAACAAACAAATATGCTTGTGATATAAGGAAAAAATGATATTAAAAAAAAAAAAAAAAAAAACCACTATAGTCCAATTGGCACATGAAAAGGTAGGGTTATGATTTTGTTTGGGGTGAAAGGGAAATAATATCATCTTATTTGTGAATTGCACAAATATAAAGAACTATTTCTAAGGATTAAAAAAAAATTGGGTGGAGGGATCCTTAATGAAATTTATATTTTCATTGAAGTTGTCATTGATATACAAGAGAAGAGAATCTTGATGTAAAGAACAAGCAAGCCACCAAAGGGGCCTCTTATCACATTTACACTAACCCCGTTTAAGTAAAAAAATTAATGATATGTCTACTTACATATAACCTAATACCTTTATTGAATTTTTATGGAACAAGTATTACATGAACATATTGACCCACCATTTAAATCATTGATTTTAGGAGTAATAATTATTTATTTACTCACAATTAATAAAAATAATTTGAATAGTCCAATTCAAGTAGAGAAACTAATTATATGTTAATCTCCACATCAAACCTAATACAATTCCTAATTTCAATCATATTTATAAATTATAAAGTATTTTCTATAATGTATCTCTTAGTTTCTTTTGGTGTTTATTTTAGTGCAAGATCTACTTGTTTTAGTGCAATATCTACTATGGTTTTTAAACTTTTGTGGACTAAGACAAGTTATAAGAACAAAATAAAAATATTTTATTTCTAATAATGACAAACCAAACCACTAATATTTCTATTGGTATCATGAGATACAACTCAACTTAAATTAATAAAGGCTACAATATACAATAATAAATCACGATGTCATACATATAATGACCGAGAATTCATATTATAGATAGTATATGTACATTTATGCATGATATACACACTTGTCATTTAAAGGTCCTTCAAAGTAGCTCACAAATTTGTTTCCTTGATCAATTTATTCGACATTGTCCATAGCACATCTATCAACCAATTCTCATTATCGTTTTTTCCAGTGAATGGAATAGTAAGAAACACATTTTCTTTGGGGATTTCCTTCACATTCGTAGGTGAATAATCCACTACCACAATAATTGTTGCATCATATTGGGTATGCTTTTCCCACACCGTTTTCAATTATTTAGGGGGTATAACATTTTCTGGATTAGCAGCAACCTTATGTATCTTTAGTGATTTACAATATGAAGCAGTCCACATAAATAGAAGTTGATCCAAGTTTGATTTTTCTAAAACTACTTTTTTTAGAATTCTTGGTGTTGTTTGTTTCAAAGTTGTCATCCAAATTGCAATGTCAAGAGATTTACTCTACAAACATGTTTCAAGAAAACAGTTTGCATGTGGTCTAAACCTAAATATTTTTTTATCTATTGAGCAATAGGCCTCCTTTCTAATTTTCTCAATATGGCCCTTTATTTCACTATCATCAATGCTATAATAAAAAAATTCCTTTAACTCTAAAATAGCTAATTTCTTTCCATTTATTTTGGTTGCAACATAATAATAGATAATCTAGTTAAACCACTTTATTCAAGGTACAAAAAGTTCTAAGAAAGCATTGTTGAAAAATCACAATTGACTTGAATATTTTTCCCACTATTTACATATGATCCAATATTTTTATTTTTTTTATATTTATAGCACTTGGAGAAAATATGTCAAAGATTCAATCAAATGCTAGATATACTTCTTATGACCAAATTTTGTAATATAATACAACATTGACAATGTGATTGCTTAGGAAGGATGGAACCGGGACGGAACATTGCTCACGAGGGATTAGGTTAGGGTTTACTCCTATCGGCTACTGCATACGGGTCCATGATTCCGCACCTACAAACCTGGACCGTCATCCTCGTTATTCAGCCTTCCGCCGGTTACCACGCTGAACGGGAACTGTAACCGACAATTTTCTTGCCTTTTCCTCTCCGTTATTGAGTTTTCACCGCAGTCATTTTCTGCTGTTGTAACTGTCACTTTACCGATTTCTCTCTGATCCGAGGTGTCTTCAGATCTGGGGTGCTGCTGACAAATGGAAGATCTCGAAGCCGTAGATTACACCGCTGACCCCTTGGAAGGGGTATCCATCTGGCGGACCCCTTTATCCTCATCTGGGGGTTTATATATTGTTGGATCCTCCGACCCCGTTCCATATCCTTTTTCCGAACAGCTACAGGGTAATCCAGTGGTCCTCCCGGACGATCCCCCGACCTAGCCGGCGCTCACGACTCGTCCTCACTCCCCGGCGACTCTAGGGTTTGTCTCCGGCTGCCTCAATACAAACCCTAGCCTCTACCCCCAGATCTCGGGTCCTAACCCTCTGCCATTATATAATCCTCACATGGGCGTCTCCATTGGCTATTTTATTACCTTCAGCATCTCCTTTGGAAGCTTCACCACCGTGCCCCCGCTCACGGGTCATCCCTCCATCTCTTATCCCTCATTAACTGGACTTCGCCAGGACCCATCACATTCCAGAACTCACTTTCCCGGTCGGCAGCCTGATTCCCCTCCAGTCCGGAACCCTAAGCGGCGAAATAAGTGTTTTAAAACAAAAGAGAACGACGTCTTTCTCATACTGGAAGAAGATATCCGACTTGGTGAAGCTATGGACTTCGCGGACCGAGTACTGGTTGGACGCATTCGGGGACGCAACTACACGGCTGCGAGACTGAAGTCATGGGCTGCTGCTGTTTGGGGACATCATTTGGCGGAAGTACCATTTGTGCAGACATTCGTGCGGGGCTGGTTTGCCATGTGCTTCGCTCGTGCAGACCACACCAACTGGGTCCTCTCATCTTTCTGGCATTTTGATCATGCTCCTGTGCTCTTTAAGCGATGGACTCCTCTGTTCGATCTCGAGACAGAACAAATCGGCATTGGCCCTGTCTGGATTCGACTCCCAGGGCTTCCTCTCCATTACTGGTCTGAAGATGTCTTTCAGCGAATCAGTAATTCCATCGGTACCTACATGGACCACGACAGATCCTACTTGCAGACGGGCATGATGGCGTATGCTAGGATTCTTGTTAATCTGGACACTCGGGGAGGACTGCTGGAAGTTATTACCATACAGTGGCGAGATTCAGTGCGAAAGCAGCCCATCGATTACGAGGGCATTCCTTATCGATGTTGTAGGTGCCACAAGGTGGGACACATCTTCCGGGAATGCCCACTCATTCGGAGATCAAGATCACCTGATATGGAGGAACAGTTCCCTCATCCATCGGCCAATATACATGCAGAGCAATACAATGGGGATCAAGTGTGCTCACAGGCCAAAGAGGGCACCAGGGACATCCCGGTTGAAGCCAATCATGTTACGGCTTCCACTGCACCTGCTCCTTCTTCGACAACCTCTATGCAGCCGACGCCTGAACGCGTTGACACTCATGCAGGTAAGTCACTGCTTTCACTGTTATCATCTCCAATTTCCTGTATGTCATTGGATATGAATTCACATGATTACAAGAGTACTGTTCCATCATCGGTAACTACCTCTATTGCACCCCCGCATCAACCCTCCACACAGTCATCAATCACATGTTCCCTCCCGCATCCATCACCGGTCTTCCCTCCTTCGCGGGTCACATTACCCCCTGTTCCCACCTCTGACTCTCAAGATCAGCCCAATCCCCGGTACTCCCTGCGCCCCCGATTCAAGGATAGGGGACCGGATGTCGTGGGTCTTGATATGATTAGTGGCCCCCTGACCCAAAAAAATTCCAGGGGCAAACCCTCCCGTATCTCCAAAGCTCGTCATACTGCTGATGCCAAAGTCGCCCTCGAGCGACAGAAAACCATTTTTGGGGCCCTTAGAGCACAGGACGGCCCTCTTTCCTCCCCTGCATGAAGATCCTATCCTTCAACTGCTGGGGGTTCGCTAGCAAATCCAAAAAGCTAGCACTGAAAAGGCTCCTACTATCATCGGCCCTAGATATCATCTTCTTACAGGAAACTCTCTGCCAAGCTGACCCCCTTACCAAAATCCTCCATTCCTGGTTCCCTAACTGGACTTTCCAGGCCCTAGATGCATCGGGTAGATCTGGCGGATTGGCCATTGGGGTTAATAACAGATCGGCAGAAATCCGGAACTATTTTGGAGGCAGGAATTTTATCGGCCTGGACATTATTTCCCATCAGATTGGGCGGGACATCAGGCTCATCAACATATATGGCCCTTGCACTGATCGTGCCAACTTCTGGAGGAACCTATTGGGATCTGAGCTTTTCAACGTGGACAACATTCTACTTGGAGGAGACCTAAACTTCTCCTTAGGCTTCAGCGAGTCATGGGGGCATCATGCTCAAATTGATTCACTGACAGATACCCTGTCAAGCCTACTGGAGGACCATAGGTGGATTGACATACCATCTGCAAGACTACAATACACTTGGACCAATAATAGAAATGGTGAACAAAGTCTATCCAGAAGACTTGATCGGTTTCTTGTTAAGGAACCCCTATATAACGTCTTGGCCCGCACTCGTCAATGGGTTGGAACTGGGGGCATATCTGAACATCGACCTATCTTCCTTGAGGCTGAGAACTCCTCCCAGAAGATTAAAATTCCATTCAAGTTCAATGCCTCTTGGCTCCTGGACCCTTCTTATATGCTTCTGGTCCAAAATTATTGGAATACAAACCCCATCCGGGATGATGAGGATATCTCGGTGGGATTTGTCAGGAAACTCACAGAACTCAAGCAGCTCACAAAGAACTGGGCTCACCATAAGCGTATCCAGGATAACCAGACTTTAGAAGAAGCTGAAAAGGCCATTGCTGATTTTGAAGAACAGTCCACTGGAACCTATCCCACATTGGAAAAAAAAGAGGAATACACCACTCTCATTACCAGACGCTCTCAGATTCTGAAAGAAAGAGAGGAAAGTTGGAGGCTCAGGAGCAGAGCCACCTGGCTCTTGGAAGGTGATGCAAATACTAAATTCTATCATAAGTTTGCTAATGGCAAAAAGTGATCAATACTATCTGGGAACTCATGGATGAGCATGGACGACAGGTTACTTCTCAGAAGAACCTTGCTAGACTGGCAATAGCCCACTTTCGGGGCATTTACAGGGCCCCGGCAGATGTCAACATATTAGAAATTATGAGGATTATAGAACTCTTCCCCAGATTCGTGGACCAAGAAGACTCTGAGGAACTCATGAAAGAAGTGACTATGGCAGAGCTGGAAGCTACGCTTAAATGGTTTAAGAAGGATAAAAGCCCTGGACCTGATGGTTGGACGATTGAGTTCTACCTTGCTTTTTTCGAAATATTGGGCAATGATCTTCTGCAGATAGTAGAGGACAGTAGAAGAAGGGGTAGAATTTCCTCGGCCATTAAATCGACCTTCATTGCATTAATCCCCAAATCTAATGCTCCCATATCTTTCGATGATTTCCGCCCCATCTCATTGTGTAACTGCCTCTACAAAATCATTGCTAAGACTATTGCAAATCACCTCAAGCCCATCTTATCACAACACATATCCTCAGAACAATTTGCCTTCCTCCATCACAGGCAGATTCATGAGGCAATTGCATCTGCACAGGAACTTCTTCACACTCTTCATGTAAAAAAGCAGAAAGGCATGATCTTAAAAGTTGACCTCTCTATGGCCTTCGACAGAACAAATTGGTTATATCTGCGCCTGTTGCTCACTCATTTGGGGTTTCCTTACAATTACATCAAATGGACGATGAGTTGCATCACGGATGTCAACTACAGTGTCCTACTTAATGGCGAAGCTACCACTTTTTTCACAGCAGAGAGAGGGCTTAGACAGGGATGTCCTCTCTCACCGTTACTCTTCTTACTTATTATGGAAGGCCTCAGCAGATTACTCTCATCTGCACGAGATAGACATCAATTAACTGGCATTAAGATAGCTGATGATTTCTTCCTCACTCATCTCCTTTTTGTTGACGATGTCTTGATATTCTTAAATGGTAGCATTGGGGATACCACTACACTACAAAACGCCATGCATCTGTTCCAACAGGCCATTGGTATGAAGGTAAATGTACAGAAATCAACTATCACCACTGTCGGATGCACAACACATGAATTGGCATTTGCCTCACAACGGTTTCCCTTCATCTCTTTATCTCTGACTGATGGCATAAAATACCTTGGCTTCAGGTTGAAGCCAAATGGTTATAAAATAGCGGATTGGCTATGGCTTATTACCAAAGTGGAAAGGAGACTCCAGGTTTGGTACCATCGATACCTCTCCAGAGCTGGAAGACTGATACTTATCAAAGCTGTGATAGAAGCCACTCCAATATACTGGATGGCTCTCACTTGGATTCCCAAAGGCATACTCCACAGATTACAACACATTTGCAGTAGATTTCTTTGGGCAGGTCAGAAGCCGAGCAGACTCTTTGCATGGGTCAAATGGGACACAATAGCCAAGCCTAAATCCTGGGGAGGCTGGGGCATTAAAAAGCTTGATTTATTTTCGAAGGCGCTAGCGGCAAAGCTCGGTTGGCAGCTCCTCACCTCGGAAAGCTTGTGGACAAGGGTGGCATATGCTAAATACATCAAACCCCTAAACGTACTTGATTGGTTCTGCTCCCAACAGAACACTCACAATGTGTCCAGCATATGGAAAGCTGTCATAAACACCATCCCACTTCTGAGAGAAGGATTAACTTGGAGAATTCGGGAGGGCAACTCTGTCCGTATTGGGCAGGACCCATGGGTGGGATGTGGGAATGCTCACAGACTGCCTATTGACCTCATCAGTCACCTCAATGACAGAGGTATCACCCATATTGCTCATGTAGGAGACCTTGAAAACTCTACATTTCTGCACCAGGCTTGGCTCAATGCTCACAATCTGGAGATACCGGCACAATGGCGCACAGTATGGACAGAGTATACAGATGCACTTTCACAGGCCCATATCAGACTCACAGAGGGACCGGACGAAATCATTTGGGCCTTTGCTAAGAATGGTGCATACTCACCTAAGCTGGGATACATGAAGCTTATCGAGCCTATTAGACCTCCTAATATACATCCCACCTGGAAGGCGCTATGGAAACTCAAATCAGCTCCACGTACACGCCTGCTTATGTGGAATATTCTATTCGATAAAATTCCCACGGGCTCCATTCTGATGAAGCGATCCTTTCACGGACCATTCCATTGTCATCTCTGTCTTGCGGAGGAGGAAAGCACTGTACACCTTTTCCTGAAATGTAATGTCACATTACAGTTCTAGAACTCCCTCATTGGTCTCCTCCCGAACTTGAGGAATTGGCAAGGCAATACCATATTTGAAGCATGGGATTCTTGGTACCAGCATCACACAGGAAAATCGCGCAATATCCCCCTCCTTGTTTGTTGGGCTATTTGGATAGCCCGGAACAAAGCGATCTTTGATCATTATGCACCCCATTGGCCTTCCATCCTTCTTAATACTATTGCTGATTATAACATAATACCTGAAGAGGATTCCTCTGCCCCGGTTCGCATCCTCAAACAACTGAACATTGACAAATCTAAACCATGGGCTTTCTTTGATGGCTCTGCCCAAGAGGCCGGTTGTGGTGGGGGTGTTGTTTTACATCTCACTGACTCACATTGCTTCAAACTACAAATAAATTTAGGTAGAGGCACTAATAATTTTGCAGAACTATGCTCGACCAAATATATCATACAATTTGCCATACAAACACAGTGCAGACATTTACAATTATTTGGTGATTCTAAAATTGTATGCTGCTGGCTGAATAATACTTCACAATGTCATGCTTTCTCTTTGAGACATATACTGGATGAGGCAAGAAGACTGACTACCTCATTTGAATCATTTACATGTATTCATATCTACAGGGAACAGAACACCATTGTGGATTACCTTTCCAAAGAGGCTGCACTCAGGCAAGGAGATCAATGGTTAATACAGGAGGAGCTTGATGGTCAATTCTACCAGCACTACCACCGTCCTTTTGATGATCATATGGCAGCTGGACAATAGTGCCCATCCCAGCATATTTACTGTTTATATTTGTACATAAATATATGTATTTATGTTTAGTTTACAGTTATCACATTTTTGAACATCTTCAGTATACATATGGCTCTCTGCATAGAGCACGGTTTATCCTACTGCACACAATTTTGTTGTACTGCTCCCTGCGTGGAGATTTTATTTTATTAGTAAATTTTGATCTAATCTAGTCCTATGGACTATGAACTCGATAAGCCTTGACGCCTATATATGAATTCTTCGGCATATACAAAATGTAATTTCTTATCTCTAATAGAAATTACGAATTTTTCCCAGGGGAAAAAAACATTGACAATGAAATATATATATATATAATATATATATAATATATATCTAGAGAGAGAGAGAGAGAGAGAGAGAGAGAGAGAGAGAGAGAGATTGTTCTAGTTGAAAGTCTTGTTCTTTTCATTTGGTCTTATAATAAACATATGAAATGTTATGATTGTTAAAGCATTAAAATCTAAAAAGTAACAAGGGAAACGACAAGACAAGCTATAGGTACCTGATATCACATCATCTTCATAATTATAATCTTGCACCTCACCAATGAATTTGTCTTCATTTGTCACTTCATTAAACATATAAATTGTTTTGAGTTCATAACTAAATAGGAAAACGATGAATCATGTTAAATTGTCAATATAATATTTTGATATTAAATATAGTTTTGTTTGACATTCCACTTATCATTGTAGTTACTCCAACTATTTTTAATTAGATTAATCATATGAAATATTATGAAACATGACAATGAAAATAATAATTACAAAGAGAGAGAGGGAGAGAGAGAGAGTTACAACAATTAACACTCACTTCCATTTCCATCATTTCATGGTCATTGTCTTGATCCTTTATATTTTCCCCACTTTCAACATTCTATGTTTCAGAATATCCTTCATTAGTAGTAGACATTTTGACCATTAGTAATTCTAAGAAATAAAATATCTAAAGAATTATAAGTGGAGCAACAAGGGAAGTGCAATACTTGAATTTTTTAGGAAGTTAATGGTTCTATGGTTGGAAAGATATGTAACTATTCAAAATTTTCTTCCATTTATGACTCTGTTTGGACAACACATGAAATTCTTCTTCCATATGTACAAGAAGCCTTGATTAAATTTGTCCTCGCATAAAGAGAAATATTCACATTTCGACTTCTATATTGTTGGTTATTTTCTAATGAATGTACTTGGAAATCATAATCTATGTTGTTTTCATCAGTTATGTTTTCAGCAGTATGAGAGTATTTTGAACCCTCAAAATTTTTCAAATGCGAAGTATAGAAATGTATAGGTAAAACTATATCATATATATACCTATTTTGAGAGTCATATTCATAAATTCCATTAGTCATTTTATAGTTGAACTTGGATTTCTTTATGGAAATTTCCTAAGTCTTGTGTACTACATGACAAGACCAAAGTTCCACAAACAGAACCATAGTAAATTCATGCAACTCAATTTTTAGATAACATATCGAAAGAAGTCAATATAATATCCCTTGTTGAATGGTTTTTTTCAAAGCCAATTTATCCAAGATAAAATGTCATTGTATAATGTTGGTTCCAACTAACAAGGAAAAGACTGCAAAATTGTTTTCAAAACACCAAGCCCTCCATAATGAAAACCAAATTGAAAATCGTTGTCAATTTCATGAAATGTTGTTAATGCATGTATTATTATATTGAGGATTCTGCATGCTTGTTGAGAAAGTGTCTCTATTTTTGTATTTCTTGCTCCTTTTACATAAGTAAACCAATAAATCATTGGTCTACAAAAAGTTTGAAAATGCAATATCTCTTATTTGATAATGCTCAAGAATATTGGATGTAGTAAGAGCCATATCACTCAATTTCTCATTATGAATTATATGTCTCTTACTACATCCAATATTTTCGAGCACTATGAAGTAAGAGATATTGTGTTTTTCAACTTGTGTAGAGCAGTGGTAGGGTCTACTTATGTAAAATGAACAAGAAATACAAAAATAGAGACATGTTTTCTGACAACCATGTGGAATCTTCAATAGAAAAATACATGGATCAACAATATTTCAACAAATTGACAACAATTTTCAATTTGGTTGTCATTTTGGAGGGCCTGGTAATTATACAATAATTTTTTCAGTATTTTCCTTGTCAATTGGAACCAACATTACACAATGACCTTATTTTCAATAATCATTTAATTTTATGGAACTTGTTGGATGATTAGGTGGAATAGAAAACCAAACCATTCCATCCAATAGCTTATCTGCTACTGAATCAATTTATATTGTATTTAGTCCTTGAAGGGGGAAAAGAGAAGTAGTTGTCAAAATATGTAGACTATTTGTCTTGTACTTATCTAATTTAGGTCGAATTAGAGAACATTTCAATGTTCCTAGTTTGTATCAACTAAAAATTGTGTTTGATTTACTCCAAGTAGCTTATTCAAGATATAAGAGTTGTCATCAACGCACAAGGGAAGAGAATCATGGGCAAGAGAGAGAAGGCCACTAGAGAATCCATGGTTTTTGAAAATAAAAGTAAGGAAGTATTACCAAACTAATTATTGAAGAAAATTTGAATTATAAATACTATCATTGCTTTCAACACTATATTTGTATTAAAATGAATAATAAAAATAATAATACTAATAATAATACAGGGTAAAATAAATCTAGCGCATGGTAGATATCCTCCTTACACAAACAAAAGCACATTGCATGGTGAAACAAATCTAGCATGCGCTAGATTTGTTTTATATTGCAATGCTTGTGTTTGTGATAGAAGGAAATATAGTGCACGCTAGATTGTTTTACTTCATGATTCTTGGGTCAAAAATTGTTCGGACTCAAGGCTTGCATTTTTATAATCATATTTTGACTTTAAGCTTTTGAAGACGAAATTTCAGAATTGAATGTGCTCCTAAGTTATGTGTTTGATATCGTGAAATCATTTTAATTATTTAATTGACGTATTTGGTTCTCATCCTCTAATTTATCTACATGTTTATTTATGTTGAATATTAGGATATTCTAGTTAATATCTCTTATGATATGTTACACTATATTGTTTTCTATCAAAATTATTTAAGTACGGAAGATTAGTTATTTGTTCATGTTTTATGAGTTTAATGGTCAATATTGATATTCCAACAATACTGTGCTAGTTTAATCTCATTATCAAGATAAATTTCTTTTCAACTCATTTATTTCAATATGATGCATGCAAATTGATATAAAATTCTAAATATATATATATATATATATATATATATATATATATATATATATATATATATATATATAATAATATATATAATATATTATATAATATAAATATATATATATACTATATATGACACTAGACCCAAATTCTAGCCAAATTCAAACACATAATGTTTTTTTTTTAAATACTATGTTTGAATGAATTGCCAATCCTCCCACCCTTACTATTGTTGGATATTTCAAGCCAAATCCCATTCATATATACAACAGTTTGTATATTTTTGTAATTATTTGTAAATATTGGCTTTCTCATATATTTTCCCCAATATAGTTTAATTTGAAACTTGAGAGAATATATTGAGATTGGGTGGAAATGATTCATGAATGTAATTTTGTCTTTTGAAGCATCTATTAATATACTTCAAAAACAATTTTCAATATTTGTTGTATATCAAGTATTGTATTTATATTATTTTTTGAGGAGTTTTATATTATTTAGTATATATATGCACATTTTAGTACAACTTTAGTGTAATCATGTGATGATACTTTTTCACTTCAAACACTACTTTTTTGTTATTCAAATATAATAAATAAGATAATAAATAAGAAAATACATTTTAGACTATAACATTTGTTTTTTTTTAATATTTTCACTTTTACATAACAACAATTATAATGGAAAATTTAATTGCCTATCAGTTGATGAATACGAATTCGCCTTGGCCTTAGTGGTCTATTTTTGTACATGCCTAAAAGATTACATATTGGGTTAGATCCTAATGCAATCAGCTCAACAAATGTGTCTACAAAAAATTCAAAATTGTGACTTGATTCTTTGACTTGTAGCACTGCAAAAAAAAAAAAAAAAAAATTGAGGATGTGACTGTCGGAATTGTGTTGATCTGTTGGGCTAATAAATTTAAATTTTCCTCCATGGAATGCCATCTTACCAGGAAATTGATATTTAGTTCATTGATGCTATGGGTAGGGAGTGTGCTTCTTGGACAAAGTTATCATCAAGATCTTCGAAAGTTATGAAGCTTGGCTCCAGTGATAAGGCACTCTTTGATAGCATGTTTGCTTCTTTGTTGTATCCTCTATATATATAATGGAATCTGATATCTTGATAATGGGCTTTTGTTTCCACTATTTTTCTCTTCCATTTGATGATACTTTATGTGAATTACATGACACTTTCATTCAAAAAAATTTAACAAACATAATTTCTCACTATATCAAATTCATATATTCAAATTAAATAATGCACTTACAAACAATGTCTTTTTATACTTTCTATATTAAAATAATATTGGAGTAGTTGATTTCAATATAAACCATTGAAGCACTTAATGAATAAATCCCAGACAACTAAAATAACGCAGGCTTTTGTTTCCACTATTCTTCTCTTCCATGTGATGATACTTTACGTGAATTACATGACACTTTCATTCAATTTTTAAGTTCAACTTTTTTTAACATAACTTCTCATTATATCAAATTCGCATAGTCAAATTCAATAATGCACTTAAAAACAATTTCGTTTTAGAATTTGTATATTAAAATGATATTGGAGTAGCTAATTTCAATATAAACCATTTAAGCACTTAATGAATAAATTCCAAACAATTAAAATAAAGTTTGAAGCAATATTTTCTTAATATTTCTTATTATATTCGATATAAATCCTTGATCCAACACCAATAAATGTATCCACTTGAAACAATAGAAGAAGGCCCCCACTTGGAATGCTTATGCCCTAAAACAACTTTCAAAGGAAAGATGGAGGAGAAATCCCACGTCTAAGGTGGCCCATTCATTTATTCTTCCACTGCAAGCTAGTACAATGGCACAATGGCTTTCTGTTGTACTTATGACAAAGGATCTCCTCTTTTTCTCCTTTCTTTGTGAGTAGGCCAATATAGTATATGAAGAATCCCCTATGATAGCCAAAATCATTGTGTAATCCCATATGTTACAGTGGAGAAGGCGCTTCCTCCAACCTTTGCGCGTGTCTATAAGACCAAGCCCTATGCCTAGCCCAGACGATTGGGCCACGTATCCATTCAAGAGTCAAGCAGTCGGCCCCATTTTTTCTTTTTCCTGTGAATATGATTCATATCAACCCCCAACATTTTCCAATGTCTTGATCCTGACCTCGGGTAGGGCGCAGCAACTACCAAGTTTCTCTAGCCCAACTAATTGTTACTCAGGGGTCAAGGTCTTCCCACCTATTTTCACTCCTAGTAAGCCAAGAAGCCAACCATCTGATTGGGCCCCACTTCTAGTTGGGGTTAGGTAGTCAACTCCCTTGGTTATTTTAACTATTAAATAATCAAATCAAAACAATTATTTGTTTAGTTATTTCATAATAGTTTAGTAATTTATAATTTTCTTAATAATAAATTGTAAATTATTATTAATAGCCATAATACTTATTAGAAATTACAAATATTACTAATTGGTTAATAAAGGAATAATGAACCCATGAAGTGAAACTCATTTGGAAATGGTTGTGTTACGAAGTATTATATAAATGATGAGATTCAAGGTTGAAATCCCTTGAAGTATTAAGACATGAATACTTGAAATATTTTCTTCTACAAATATATATAAATTTGTGTTACATGGTTTATCTAGATAATTTTATCACAAAAATAGTGAATATATACATTCAAAGTAGTGAATTAAGTGATTTTCTAGTTCCTTTTTTTGGATAAAAATTGCGTTACATAGTTTATCATGATAATTTTATCAAAAAAGTAGTGAATATTATATAAATTTTGTTACATTATTTATCATAAAAAAAAAATATCTCAAAAATAGTGTATATATATATATATATATTATATTATATATATATAATATATATATATATATATATAATATATATATAATTATATATATATATATATATATATATATATATATATATATAATATTATATATAATATTATATATATATATATAATATATATATATATATATATATAATATGATATATTATAATTTCAAAGTAGTGAATTAAGTGATTTTCTAGTTCGTTTTTTGGAAAACTATGTTAGATAGTTTATTAGATAATTTTATAAAAAAAAGTAGTGAATATTATATAAATTTGTGTTACCTAGTTTATCATGATAATTTAATCACAAAAATAGTGAATGTATTCATTCAAAGTAGTGAATTATGTGATTTTCTAGTTCCTTTTTCTAGAAAAACTCAATATAGTTAAAGTAAAAAAATTCTAGATCCACCTTGTAATTCCAATTTTAATTAAATGTGTCTAATTGTTGACAAGCCCACCAAATAGCTCAAAATGGTATAACAAGTCTTCCTAATGAGGATGAAATGATAAAATAATGGTGCAAAGGGGTCATTGGAAGGCTAAGATAAGTGCTCCATGTGCCAAGATGAAGAGGAGGGCTCTCAAAATGATGACTAAGTGGTTGGCCCCTTGGTTTCCAAGAAAAACATAAGTAGTGCTCCTAAGTGGTTGTGGGGCACAATCGATGGTATCATGGTCTCCAACTAAATTAAGCATGTCGATGTTCCATGAATAACAGCTAGAATGATGACACAAACCCTCCCATGTCTCTTCGGATGAGACAACACCCCATTTGGGCCCTGGATTAGCTGCCAAGTGTCATGTGTACATGTGTGGATGGTTGGGAAATGTGGTTCAAGTGCATCATCATCTTTGTATGGTTGGGGCATGAAAAAGTAATGTGAGGTTTTGAAGATGCCCATGGTGTGGCAATGAATGCTCTACTTATGGAGGAGGCCCATGGCTCCCTATGCTCACCCTACAACTGCCATTATGATCCTATGGATGGATTTGGATCCTGTATAAGGAGGCCAAGCCCAAGATGAATACCCACCTGCAATCATGTCTAAGATCTAATGCGTCTCCTCACCTTCCATTGCTAATTAGGGGGAAAAGTGGACACTTCATAGTGGCATGCTCTTCCAAATGGGCTTTAGAGTGTATAGGTGTCACCAAGCTCAAGAGGAAGGTTAATAAAGGCCCCTATTAGGTGGTTTCAACCTCTAAGGAAGTGACATGTCCATGGTACATCCATCAAATGATAGGTGGCATATGTAATAATGATGGAACAAAATGGGGCAATAAGGAAGACTCCAAGCCACATGTCATGCTATAGAGGTAGCCATAATAAGGGAAACCCACACATTGGGTGTGTAGATGTAGGAGGGAGAAATCATAGTACATGAGTTACTTCAGCCTTTGTTTCACCACCCTTCTTCATATTCCTTTTGCATTTTATTGATTTTTCTTTTTTTTAACTGCTCGAGGCTCCAGAGAATGCAAGAATGATGCATGTGATAAAGCAGTGATTACCACCTTAATATTGGGAAGTTCATCACCCACTAGGGGTTGGGACAATCATGGGTTCCTTAATGATGCAAGGGGCTCACATAGGAGACCTAGGAACCAGGGTGATGGCCATAATGTTA
Organism: Pinus taeda; assembly: GCA_000404065.3. Taxonomy (NCBI): domain Eukaryota; kingdom Viridiplantae; phylum Streptophyta; class Pinopsida; order Pinales; family Pinaceae; genus Pinus; species Pinus taeda. The sequence goes on from APFE030810047.1 coordinate 479,421, forward strand.
AGGGGTAAAGCTCATGTTTGTCTTTTTCCTGCACGGTAAATTTTTGTGTCCCACCCATATTTTGCATTTTTTGGTACATTTCTTATTCTAAGTCAAAAAATAATTCTTTTAACTTCCTTTTTAGCTGCATCAACCTCTAGGGCATCATTCCATGGCTAACCCAAGGTGTGGACAAGGGGAGGGGGAGGCTAACACCTTGTGGACCCAACGGAAAAATGTGGACCTAGATGGGAAAAGTGTGAAAATGGAGTATAATGAGTGGAGGGGAGTGAGATATATGGAGTCAAGAAGAGGGACCATGCAACCAAGACAAGGGTATCTCATGTAGTTCCACTCCTCAATCTAGTATCCAATAGAGGATATACCATGGGACTAGGATACCATATTAACCATCTAACTGGGACAAGGGAACAAGAGTACAAAACAAGCCCATTCTTTCTGCCAAATCCCCCTGCTAACCAATGTCCAAATGTTTCCAATAAAAGCAAGTAAATATAACCAATTACATAATGAAATCCATACCTTCAAGGTTGGAAGGCCCACCTTCAAACATATGATCATAACAAATGGTTGAGGGAACATAATGGTCATCTCAGGTGGCATAGAATGGTGGAATATTAAGCTATATGGTGGCTACAAGGGGTTGCTAGCTATCAGTTGAAGACAAATTTAGGACAAAAAATATCCTATATCTATCTCCCATTGGTGGTGGGTAACAAGTATTACTTGAATCAATAAACATTGTTACATTTTTCTTTTTGATATGTCCTTCTATCTTGAGGGTTTGTGTAGTGTTAAGGCTTTTATATTTCATTGAATTCCCTAAATTTAAATTGTCAAACAAGATTTGTAAAATTTGAGTTGCAATGCATTCCGGTTTAGATCCACACTTACCTTATGCAGATTTAGTTCGAAATTAAGTAAAAAATACTCAAACTTTGTTTCTGACAATCACACCATGAATTGCTGAAGTGAAAAAACCTATTTCATTATGGAATCCAAATTACTAATAATAAAATATATGTTATGTTCACAACTCAAATTATTCTCAATTATATCAATCTCACTCAAAAGCTCTTCTAGAAATAAGATTGGCAACTATCACAAGCTATGTTCTCAAATCAATCGAACAACTACTTCATTCAAAAATAATTATGAAAGACTAATCCCTAGGGTGCTACAAAACAAAAGTAAACTCAACAATACCCTACAAAATAACTCATACTATTTCAAAAGATGGAGCTCCACACTGAAGCATCGCAGGGATTAGGTTAGGGTTTCGATTTCGCTCTACTGTCACTGTTGTTGCACTCGCCATCACCTATAGAGTGGCACTATTACCATGACAGTTAGCAGATTGTTGCCTACCTCAACACCAGTTTGTTACCCCTAATCCCATTTTTTTCTACAGCTTGTCAAAATGGAGATTAACGTTGTTGATTATTCGGTTGACCCGAATCCCTACGAGCCTATTTGGTCACTCCCTTATCCAGTGCTAGAAGTGTAGGACTCTAGACCACCATGCGCACCTCCACCACCGTGAACGGGACCATCATCTATCCTTGCAGATCACAGACCTTCCATGCCCTACCAACCGTTCAATGCTCTTTCTATTGCCTCTTCAGGTCTCAACTATCCACCTCTTTCACCTGCCACTCTCAATCTTTTGGTCATTGCCCCCTTCCCATCTTTCAATCTCCCTTCACCTGATGCAGCCCAACAACCTTCCTTGTCCACCCATCCCTCTTCGTTAGGGTTTATTCACGCTGGTGGATTACCCATCCCAGCTCCGAAAATATCCTCCCACCCTAACCCTACCTCCGATCCATGGAGGTCATCTATCCCATCCGACTGTTTTGACATTCCGGCCTTCAATCCTCGGAATAGTTCCCTCTCCCCGCAGGTAGACTCACAAGGCTCATGGGACCCCTTTTGGGACCATCTGACGACAACCCGATCTGGAAAGGCAAAGAAGAACTAGCGTGTCAAGGCATCTCGTAGGGACCTCTCTCTTTATTTTAGGGAAGGATTCAATATGGGTGAAGTAGTGGACACTACGAATAGGGTCATGATGGGTTGTGTTAGGGGCAGAACATATACTGCAGTGTGCCTTCCTCTCAGGGCTATGGAGATCTGGGGAAATTTTCTTAAGGAACTTCCGACTATCACCACATTAGGGCGAGGTTGGTTCATTCTCAATTTTCACAGGGAGGAATACACAGAATGGATTCTATCCCATTTTTGGCATATTGAAATGGATCATGTGCTTCTTAAGAGAGGGAGCCCTCTTTTCGATCTAGGGCGAGAGAAATTAGGTGCTGGACCGATTTGGGTTTGCCTACCTAGGCTAGCATTTCATTTCTGATCAGAGGATATATTTACTCACATTGGTAATGCCCTAGGCACCTACTTGGACCATGATAAGTCCTATACCACATCAAGAAAAAATCATTGGCTCGTATCCTAGTTCACCTCAATAACAAGGAAGGACTGGAAGAGAATATCACACTGCATTGGAAACATTACACCCGCATACAAATTCTATATTATGAAGTGGTGCCCTTTAGGTGGAGAAGGTGTCATAAGGTTGGACATCTTTTCAAAGATTGCCCTTTAGTATCTTCGACATCATCACCAACTAAAAGCACAAATGCTTCAAGACCTGAGGCATCTCCAGTGGGTGATCAAACTCCTTGCTCTACCCCATAGTATGCTATGGATGGGGGCACTACTCAGCCAACCCTTTTTTTCTCTCCATGGCCTTATTCTCCACCCATGACAAGATAATGAGCTATTTTTGCTCAGGTTCATTATCTCACACTACACAACAATTACATGTTGCATTTTCATCCATTTCTTGCATGTCAACATCCTCCCTCACTTCTCCCTTGGACCTACCTAACACTATATTTTCTACTAGCCCACCTACTCTTATGTGTCCTTCCCCCATCTCATCTCTAGAACCCTCCACTTCAACTTTTCCTTCTCATCCATATAATCTCTGCTCCCGAGTATCTCTCCCACATGAGCCATCTAGGATTGGACTTACCCCCCATCCTAAATCCAACAAGATCCCTCGGAGGCATCCATCATTGATCTCGAGAGACATTATCCTTGTTGGGGTAGATGTCGCCCTAGGAAGACAATCCACTATTGACATGGTTCTTAGAGAAAAGAACATCCTTCCCTAATCTCTCCCATGAAGTGGATGTCCTTCAATTGTAGAGGGTTGGCTAGCCCTACTAAAAAAGTAGACCTCAAGAGACTTCTAGACTCTGAGCTAACTGATATTATATTTCTACAAGAAACCCTAGGGAAGGTGGAGTAGATCATCTAGGTTCTACTCTCTATGAAGCTAGGTTGGTGTTTTCATGCTCTTGATGTCAATGGTTGATCTAGGTTATTGCACTTGGTATCAATTCCTGCTCTATCAAACTCATCTCAACCTGGGGGGTTTTGGATTTATAGGCATGGATATATACTCTTCGAAGATGGGTAGGGACTTCTAAATAATCAATGTATATGCACCCTATCTCAACAGAGTCGATTTTTGGAACTGATTATTGCATCTTTCCCTGACTAATTCCAACAAACTTATCATGGGAGGGGATCTAAATTTCACAATTGGTCACGCGGAATCTTGGGGACATAATGCACAGACGGATCCTCTATCTAATTTTATGGAGCAACATCATATGATTGATATCCCCATGAATAAGAAGCAACTGACCTGGCACAATAGAAGAATAGGAGAAGCTGCCCTGGGCCAGAGACTCAATCATTTCCTCATTAAGGAAAACTTGCTTGGCACCCTGTCAAACAACCGACAATGCATAGGATCTGGAGGTAACTCAGACCATTCCCCTATATACCTCGAATTAGCAAGCCCATTTTAAAAACCTAGGGAAACATTCAAATTTAACTCAACTTGGCTGATGGATCCTGATTATCATAAATTAGTCACTAATTACTGGAGAGCTCACCCACTCACTCTGGGGCGGTCTATGGCTGAAGGATTTCGTCAGCCTCATTGAACTTAAAATCCTATCCATTCAATGGGAAAAATCCAAGCACACTCGGGACAATCAGACAATCTACATTGTTGAGGATAAGCTAGCTGATCTTCTGGATAAACAGGGTCAAGGTTTCATATCAGAAGAAGTTAAAAATACTCTCACTAACCTAGAGGCATAAAAGTCCAAAATACTTAAGGAATGAGAGGATACTTGGAGACTTAGAAGCATAGCAATATGGCTGAAGGATGGGGATGACAATACTAAATTCTTCCACAATTTCACGAAAGGGAGAAGGGCTTGTAATACTATTTAGAAGATGCCTATTGAACATGACCAGTTTTCTCCTACTTTTCATCAGTTGGCTTATCTAGGAAACTCTCACTTTCATTAGATTTTTTGGCCTCCACCTGGAGCCTCACTAGCTGAGATTAACTGCACTACCAATCTCTTCCCACAGTTTGTTGACCATGATGCATCAAAAGACCTCACTAAGCCAGTGACTATGGGAGAATTGGAAAGTACTCTTAAATGGTTCAAAAAGGATAAAATTCCTAGACCTGATGGATGGACAGTTTAATTCTATCTATCCTTTTTTTAGATTATTGGTCTCGACCTCCTTAAGGTTGTTGAGGAATGTAGACTTATGGTTCGTATGTATGAGGCTATCAATTCCACCTTCATTGCCCTCATTCCCAAGGTCGATTCTCTGCAATATTTCAATGATTTCGGGCCCATCTACCTCTGCAATTATATATACAATATCATTTCCAAAATAATTGCCAACCATATCAAACCTATCCTCTCTGCCAATATCTCTTTAAAGAAATTTTCCTTCCAGCACAACCGACAAATTCATGAAGCCATTGGTACTGCTCAGGAAGCTCTCCATTGCATTAAATTGAAGCATTTAAAAGGAGTCATTCTCAAAATTGATCTCTCCAAGTCTTTTGATAGGGTCAGTTGGCTTTACCTAAGAAATATCCTCACTCATTTAGGATTCCCACTCACTTTCATCTAATGGATTATGTGCTTCATTTCCTTTGTCTCTTCCAATGTCCTTATCAATGGTTCTGCCTCCAATTTCTTCCATGGTGAGAGGGGTCTCAGACAAGGGTGCCCACTTTAAACTCTTTTATTTATGCTCGTTATGGAAGGACTAAGCAAATTGATCTTGCATGAAAGAAGAGAAGGGCGATTACAGGGCCTCAAGATCACAGAATAGTGCCTCTAGATCACAGAATAGTGCCTCAAGATCAAGATATGTGCTTATTTTCCTAAATGGTGGCATTCGGGACTTCTCCACCTTCTATGATATCATGTTACTTTTTAGTGTTGCCACTTGGATGGAAATAAATAGGCTAAATTCATCCATTGCATTCTTTGCATGTTCTGCACAGGAATCTCAATATGCACATTAGAAGTTTCCTTTTCAAAGTTACCTATTGGAAGATGGACTTAATTACCTATGGTTTCATATCAAATCCTATGGGTACAAAATAGCGCATTGGATCTAGCTGGTGGCTAAGGTGGAAAAAAGACTTCTAAACTGGAATCATCGATTTTTATCTAGAGTAGGGATATTGATACTTATTAAATATGTATTGGAAGCTACCCTTGTTTACTGGATGTTCTTAGCATGGATTCCACAAGGCACACTTTCCAGGATCCAAAAAATCTACTACAAATTCCAATGGAATGGGCATAAGGAGGGAAAGTTGTTTGCTTGGGTAAGTTGGAGTCGTATTGCATCCAAAGAAATGGGCAGGATGGGACCTAAAATGTCTCCCATCTTTTGCACATTCTCTAGCTGCCAAAATGGGTTGCCTCATTCTCAAATCCTAAAGTCTATGGTCAGAAGTGATTATATATAAATACATTTGGCCGCTTCACATTATGGAATGGATACATCTCCCTACTTGGAACATACAAACAATTTCTGTCATCTGGCACGTTGTAATTCACACACTTCCTACCATAAGGAACAACCTCACTTGGCGCATTAATGTAGGCACGTCAATTTGTATTGGCTTAGACCCATGGACTGGTTGTGGTAATATGTATCACCTTCCAACTGATCTCATAGAATTACTAAAAGATAGGGGCATCACACAATTTCACACATTGTGGATTTGTAGAACTCCACTATATTTATGCAAGCTTGGAAATTAGTAGCTTGTCTTGGCATCCCTAACCAGTGGCTACAAGATTGTGTTGGAAATACTGAGAGAGGGGGGTGAATCAATATTTGTTTTCAATTGTTATTTTTACCAGTTAAAACATTTATATTTAGAACACAAAATGAACAACAGGAATAAATTGTCTTATTAATATAATCTTTACAATAAAATAGATACAATGTATATAAGGATCTAATATGTTGCCAAGCACCAACTTGGACTTTTTGTGAGGCTCCAACCTCTAGGGCACCAACCTTGGATTTAGGAGCACTAACTCCAAGGACACCAATCCTTCCAATTCTGAGGCACAAACCCCAAGGGCTTCGACCCAATCTTGTCGAGGCATGTTTGATAGTAATTCTCTGCTCCCAAAATCTTCTTTACTGAATTTTTTCAATTTACAGCTTTACTGTAGTCTCCATGCTACAACATCAATGGCAACTTGTCTTCATATGGAGGAGTCTTCACAAATCTTCATACTATCCACACAGAGTCTGCAAATTTACCTCATGATGATATCAAATAGCCATCATGATCTCCAATAATGTCTACACACAACTTCAGTGTGTCTACAATGAACTGCAGTAAGCTCTACACAAAAACCAACTCTCTGTTTTAGGCCTCTGTCTTTACTATCACGGTAAATGCTTCAGGCGTGACTGCTTCTCACTATTATTGCTATCTCTTACTTCCCAAAAGAAAATTCACATATGCTTCAAAGCTGGTATTGGCTACTACTCCCTTCAAATGATGTCAAATGAAGCTTTATTTATCCCTTCACAAAATTGTTCTACAGGTTGCATTATGTACCAGATTAACTCATCAATGGTATGAGCCTTTCAAAGTTTAACCTGATCAAAAGAGTTGCTCTTCCTTCACCTTTCTCCTATCCTACTGGACCTTTGGCTTCCTCTTGTCCTATTGTACCTTCATCTTCCTCTTGTCCTACTAGACTTACCACTACCTCTCTTTCTTCCAGTTCACCAGTTTTGAACTTTCCTTGTTCTCTATTATAGATGCCTGATACGCCTGACCTTTGGCTTCCTCCTTGCTCACTTGATCTTCTTCTTCCTCTGAGCCCGCTCGACCTTTTGGCTTCCTTCTTCAATCACTTAATCTTCGGCTTCCTCTGCGCTCACTTGACCATCTTCGCTCACGTGATCTTTAGCACCCTGATCTACGACTTGCTTTGTCTCTTCGAGTTCACCAATACTCACAGGACACGTTCATTTGGAAGAGAGGCCGAATTACAAAAGTGTTGCATATTAAATTATATCAAAGAGGCCCTTTTTAATATTCATACAATAGACTCAATATTAATGGAGGATTTCATAGGAGATTTTATACCAACAGGGAGGTCCCACATGCCATGTCACTACCTCAATTCGCAATCACAACTTTTAGAAACTCCTGCAACCGCAACTCTTAACATCACCGATGTAACATGACTGATATTCATATTACCGATGAAATGGACGCGATAAAGCGATATAATATTAAGCAATTGTTAATAGATCTGTCAGGGCCATAGCTCCATCACAATCAGCGGTCTATAAGATCCACAAGTCTTATTGCAATCGCAGTTTACCATCGTTACATTTCTTCAAGACTTGCAATATGTGATGGATGGATATTTCTTTAGGACGTATTATAATGGTGCAGCAGGTCCACATACCTATCGCAATCGGTGGATTTCAATGTGGCAAGGCTTTAAAGAAGCTTATGATATGGCTATTGTGATGTCACATTACATAACTTTTGATGCGGCAGTTCCAGTATGGTGGATGTGATATACAAATAGAGTGTGTTCTATTGGAGCAGTCGGGTCCACACCTTATATCTCAAACAGGGGATTCAATGTGACATGCCTTCATACCTTGCAATGTGATATTAATTAGGGCATGTTGACATAACATGTTTCGAGTCGTAGTACATATCCTTGTTGTGTGTTCCTCTTTGCTCCTTTTGATATTTCATGTGATATCTCTGATATGGCTCCTCTGATGTTAACTCCTCTGATACTGTACAGTACTCCCCCAATATTTCATGTGATAGCTCTAATATGGATCCTCTGTTAACAAACTCTTACTCATGGCTTGGCTTTCCTGTGGCTTCTCCCCACTCTTCCGCTCTTCTGATGGTTGTTGCTCATGTGGCTTATCTCTTTGCAACCTCCGATAACTCTGTTTATGCACCTCCACCGATGTGTTCCTCTTTGCTTCTCATGGTTTCCAATGAACTCTTCCTCTTACACTTGTTAGAATATTATATATATTATGGAGCAATGGAACACATAAAATATTGCATAAATATAAACACAGAAAATGCACAAAACAAGAGAGACACAGATATACGTGGTTCACCCAGTTTGGGCTACGTCCACCTCGAACATCCAGTCCTTCCTTTCTATTATCCAACAAAATGAAGAGACACACCTACAGAAAATCCGTTGTAATATCCTCTGTCTTCTCTCACAGTCTCACCTCTCTGTTTCTCGCTCACACGGAATACACATCTATCTCACAGCCTCAAATACAATGCCCTCATACAAAGAGAGGGGTTGCCTTCGAGGGAAAAAAACCCTAAACTAAACATAAGTTCTACCGTCTAATCATTTGCCTAATGAACGGCCCAGATTGACTAGAAATTACTATACTTTTACAAGGCAATTTTACAGTTGTTTTTAGCTTCGGGGGCGCTGCCCCCGAAACCCCCCGCTAGGGGGGGCCTCCCAAAGGTCGCAGCCGCCCCCCCCTAGACCCCCCCTGTAGCGAACATTTTACGGGCGGCGTGGCCGCCCCCATTTTGAACTGGGGTCCAATGTGGTGGTACTTTAGAATATAGAAGATAATCAGGCTCCACACCCAACAACACTTTGGCTTCATGACGGCTTCCGATAAACTGCATCTGATGAACTATTCTGATATGCTTCTCTTGCTCCAACAAGTCTTCCTTTGGCTTCTGATAGCTCTTCTTTGACTACTCCTATTCTTGACTTCCAATGGCTTCCAATGTCTTTCCAATGGCTTCCCTGATGGCTTTGCTCCTTAGCTTCTTGCTCATGTTTCTTCACAGATATGCTCTACTTCTCCTTGGCTTCATATCATCATTTAGCATCCTAGAATATTGCCATATTGACATGAATGACAATCTAGATCAACAATCTCCCCCTTTTTCATTGATGGTAATTTTCTTCTTCTCTCCCCCTTTAACATCAATGGCAAAGGAGTGCTCAGGGACTCCCCCTGTCGAACTGCCCCCTATCAAATTGCTTCTCTTCTTTATGAATAGTAGATCTTCATGGGTATGTTACTCCCCCTATCATAGTTCTCTTATTTTTACTCAAGATAGAAGAATTGATGCCTTATCATCAACTAGAACATTATCCCTTCTTCATGTCTCAAAGAACTAATTCATCATGGCTTCAACAATGCTTAAAGATGCTCCACTTCAATTCTTCCAAATAGCTTGCAAATAGCCACACACCAAATGTTCAAGTCCAAGTTTTTATGATTCAATCCATATTCTATTGTCTCCACAGTCAGAATTAAGGAGCCTTCATAGTCCGAATCAAGAGAAAATGCCACTAAAATTGCTATCTTTCTTCATATCCAAGTTCCTTTGTATCTCTGTGCTTCTTCTTAATTTACTGAGCTATATTCGACTGCACAACATTCTCCACTAGCAGATTTTGATATCCAATCTATGACTGTCTTTTAAATTCTTTTTGTTGATTTGCATCTTTTTGCAATGCTTCAGTTTTGTTAGATGTTGCCAATTGCTCTTGCTTCACGCTCCATTCCCATGTGTATCTGTTTGTTTGAAGGTTGCCTCTATTTGTGTCCATAATTTATTTGTTCTCACATTAAATCCTTGAGTCAAGACATAAACTTCTGTAATAACAGCAACATAGTTATTTGCCCTATTTCTCTAGCATTAGATGACCTTCTATGCTGCTCCTATTTCTACTTAGTGATTAAGTGCAAAACATCTTCAATAACAGTCCAAAGAATAGTTAAGAGATCATGTTCTTCAATGGAGTGCTCCTAAGAAATGATCTTTATCAAAGAATGATTGTTAATATAGCTCAACAAGGATTTCATAAGTACCCTTACATGAATAGCTTCTACAATAATGATCATGAATCACAGGCTCCCCCTAACTGTATGCATCATCTCTTTTGGCAGAATATTCCTATAAAATTCTCAGATTGTCGAAGATCAGGTCAACAACATGTGTTGTTGGCTGGAGAGTTTAAGGGACTTTCGGATTGTATTTGCTTCCTTCTCCATACTTATGTAACTTTCTTCTTTTGCATGGTTCTAGCTTGTGTAGGAGCCCAAGTTAAATTACAATCACATACCATATGACTAATGTTATGAAACTTGAAGCATTCTATATTATTCATGAATAAGAATTCATGATTTCTTCCAGCAAAATTGTTCCTCGGGGATTGTTGGGGACCATAATATCTATCTTTATGATATGCTCTACAATCTTTTCCCATGTGTCCAAAGTTTGTACAAGAATAACAATAACCAAGAAATAAAATTTGGTTCCTGGGAGATGGAGATTTCCTTAATATACTTCTCAAGTCTTTCTGTCTTGAGATCCTTTGATGATAACCATTGCTTCTTGCATCTTTGACATCATCTACATCTCTTCTTGGAGTGGGATTTCTTCCATTGTTGCCTTGACTCTTTTCCTTGTCTTTGCTAGAACTGGGAGCATCAACATTTCTTTCTAGCTTCCTCACATCCTTTTGTTTGAAGCATTATCATTCTTGTTTGAGGATCCACCTGCATACTCGAGACCTAATTTATCAAATGGACACCTTTGATGGTTGAGCATGTCATCCAAGGCTTGAGAGCTCCTCAAGGTTTTGTCCATCCCTTCAACCTTTTTCCTGAGGGAGACAATCTCTTCTTCCAATCTTTCGCAATCATTATTTTTCTTAGAAATTTGTTTCTCAATTTCTTCCTTGATATGAGTAGATTCATTTGCTTCTATTTTAAGGGAGATGATATCTGACTTCATTTTGAAGATTTCTTCATTTTCCTTTGATATATTGCTCCCCATTTCTTCCTTGATCCCTGTAGCTTCACATGTTTCGGCCTTGAGAAGGTTGATGTTAAATATTAATTTGACGATTTCTCCATCCTTTGCTTTTAGTTGACATATCATGGTGTTTCTCTCCTTTTCTGCTTCATCAACCTGTCCTTCTATGATTTCCAATGCTTCCATTGTCTTCTCAACTCCTTGTGCTAAATTTCTTGCTTCTTGTAGTAGAGATTTGAGCGAGGAGACATCTACCTTATATTGACCAATCTCTTCTTAAAGTTTGTTCAAGCTCTTGTGCCTTTCTTCAAGTTTACTTGATAACGTATCTTCCCGCTTCTTTGCTTTATCCAATTGATTTGTCATGGATATGACTTCTTCATGATGCTTTCTTTTGCTCTCATGAAATTCCTTCTTAAGCTTGGTAAGCTCTTCATCCCTTTCTTGTACTTGAAGCTTGACAAGGTCAACTTTCTTTCGTGTTTGGTCTTGGTCACCAGCAAGTTCTTTCTTCTTAAGTTCCTTGTTTTCCTTTTTGAAATTGATAATCTCTTCCATGGCAGCCATAAGTTTAATGAGGAGATCTTCTAAGAAATCTTTTTCATTCTCTTCATCTTCTAGGTCTTCTTTAGCCTTGATTTCATCATTCTCATTTTCAGCTTTTATGATGGGTTTTGGATTTCCTTCTTGATTTCGATCATCTTCACCACTGATGGTCATGGTCAATGCTCCTTTTGAGTGAAGCTCATGAAGTTTATCCCAAATACCCTTTGCTGATGAACATTTTCCTAAATTGTTCTTTATAGAATCAGGTAGCTCATTTAATATTTCCTTCATTTCTTTTGTATTGTACTCCTTGGATTCTTCATCCATCATTCTATCAACAATCACTGATTTCCATATTTCAATGCCTTGAGTCTTTAAGAAATTCCTCATTCTTGCTTCCCATATACTAAATTTTCCATTGAACCATGGAGCCTTCTCAAATTGATTGTCTTCTATTTCAGTGGTAGAGGGAGACACATCTTTAGGAGAATTGGAGAATTTCTTCCTTGGCTTCACCATTTGTGTTCTAAAGTTCAACCTTCAAGCTGTTAGGCTTTGAGTGAAGGTACTGGCTCTGATACCAATGGTTGGAAATACAGGGGGGTGAATTAGTATGTCTTTTCAATTGTTATTTTTACCAGTTAAAACATCTATATTTAGACCACAAAATGAACAACAGGAATAAATGCTCTTATTAATATAATCTTTACAATAAAACAGATATAATGTATATAAGGTTCCAATCTATTTCCAAGCACCAACTTGGACTTTTTGTGAGGCTCCAACCTCCAAGGCACCAACCTTGTCTTGTGAAGGAACCAACCTTGGATTTAGAAGCACCAACTCCAAAGACACCAATCCTTTCAATTCTGAGGCACCAACCCCAAGGGCTCTGACCCAATCTTGTGAATGCATATTTGATAGTAATTCTCTGCTCCCAAAATCTTCTTTAGTAAATTTTGTCAATTTACAGCTTTACTGGTTTCTCCATGCTACAGCATCAATGGTGTTACCGGGAATGGTGTCCACTCGGAGCTGCTATGCCCACTAAGACTGGTAGCTATCTTAGAAACAAACAAGTAAAGTCTACTTTCTCTTTCCTTTATGAAAATAGATAAGAGTGGAACAAAGGAGACCAACCTTAGTCTTGTGCTTGTTTTCCTTGATTGATTCCTCTCCTTCTTGATAGATCTTTGTCGCTTCTTCTTCATCTGCCCAGCTTCAAAGAGCACCTATGGAATCAAAGCAGCATACTACTATTGAAGAACAGAGATCTATATTCATAAATAACATAGGACCAGATATGTGTTAACCATAACAAATGCATATATAATCAAACATACAAGAATATGGAGGAAAACTTGAAATAGCTTATTAAGATCAAGAATAGTAAGAGGATTACAACCATATGTTCTAACCTGGCATCATCCTCCAGCAAGAAAGCCCTTCTTCACCTCAAGTAAAGCTTAGATCACCCAAACACTATGAAGTTTCACTAGAAAACCAACAACACTCTCTACAAGATACAAAATTCCCGCCTCCGAATCTCTGTGATGAGGGATCCATATATAGATGATTGTAGGGGGGTGAGTCATCTTCTGGGTTTTTTTATTAGTGTCCTCTCTTTGATAGTTCTTGATTCCACTTGGAGACTGATGATCTCTTACTCATCCCTGGTCGAAAACAGAGAGGCAAGTGTCAGAGGGGAAGCTTCTGGAAGATTCTATGATCTTCCACCTTGCAAATTTTCCCTGCCATTTGTCCATTCCCGACCATCGCACCCTACAGAGGAGCCATTCAGTATGCATCGCACCCTTTGCACTAGGAAGGTGATATGCATCGCACCCTCTGCACTGGGTATTCTGTATGGTCCATTTTTGACCATTTCTGAGCAGTTTTTAGTGGAGAACTTCTGGGAGATGATGTAAGCAACTGAACTTGTTCCTTTAGGTAGTGAAGCAACACTTTTAGAGACTTAGGAGCGCTCATTTTATGGACATTTATGATTTGGGTTGCAGTGCCCAAAAATGTCTATAACAGTTTCCCCCTAAAGCATAAGGTCGTTAATCTTTTGATGTCAGGTGAAATGCTTTACCATGAGGATCCGAAGTTTTTTCGAGATGGGAGATGACCTGTAATAAGATACGATACAATACATTATCTTGACAACATTTTTTCATGATCTAGCTAAGGAGGCCATTCCCATGCTCATCTTTATAAATTTATTTTCATGTACATAGCATAGACAATCGTCTGTGTGGCAGACTGATGATTCAAACTCATCATCCTTTGATTTGGATGATCATTTGTTCGTCAATGATGTACATTTGATGTCTTTATATTACTGAATATATCATAGCCCAGATGGATGAAACTAGATCCAGAGTCTTCAAAACTCGTTCAATCTTCACTCAGAGTACAAGTCGATCCATGTGAAAAATGTTCTGGAGTCGAACATGGAAAGACATCGCCTGATTACCAGCCAATGATGTAAGCTACTAACAGGCGTGAGAGGAATCACCAATAATGACAATGACCCTCAAGGTACTACAGTACAATTCGCGCGGCGTGAAAAGGGACTTGGTGTCAAACACCACGTAAAATCTCTCGGTCGAAGGCCGTTAATGTAAACCTATCGTTGAAAGTGAGAAACTTTCCATTGAGGCATGCAAGCTTCAAAGTACTGAAAGGGTTGTTCCTAGGTCGACTTCTTGGATAATGAGCTGATGTCGACAAGAAGTGACCCGTCGTAGGAGGGATTTAATGAATCCCACATCTACGACACGGAACGAAGCAAATGATTTTGGAGGTGAAAACGATCTGATGATACAGTGTTCAGGGTGGTGGTCATGAAAAGAATGGAGTGTGAATGTATTGCAGTGGTTGAGACACAGGCGAATTTTCTGAATGACTTCTCTTGAACATATCAATGACACTGATGATGGATTGGTAGCATTAACCGCAAAGCTGGATGGTGTGATGGACCAATGGTGATATGACCAATGAATATAACAAGCCAACCAGGCTTGGATGCGAAAGGAAAGTGTCATGTTCAAGAGTGACATGTTACCAATAAAGCTTTTTCAAGTTTTCTTCCCAATTTTCCCTAGTCATTGCTGACCAGTACCTCTTTATTTTTGTCAAGCTTGAGGAGGATAACATATGCTTGTTCTATAATCCGCCCTCCGGGCAAACCTGTCGCTATATTTTAGCGAGCCTAGCGACAGTGAAACTCATTCTCGTCCATTTGGACGAGTTTGTCACTATTTACATTTTAATGAGTTTAACGACAAAGATAACTCGGTCCTTTTCAATTTTAGAGAGTCTGAAAGGAACGGAAAGGCAACTCCAAAGATTCTTTTTTGTCATAAAATCCCTTAAGTCCGAAAAAACGTAAAATAATATGAAAGGGATGAATTTTCGATAGTTTTTTTTTGTAATAATCCCTCAGGTCCAAAAAGATTAAAATCTAGAGGAGGGATAGCACTTCCGATGATTTTAACGAGCCAGAGAGGCTAATCGCTCGTCAATCTTTTCATATTTTATGAGTCAGTTGAAAATATCTTAAAGGAGACTCGTTTACAAGGAACGAGTGATGATTTCGGGTAGCAGCTGATTCCAAGTAAGGTTTGGAATGTTCCAATCACAGCAGTGTCACAAGGACGGCTAATAGAATCACTCTTCGCAAATGTTCCTCGAAGGGGTAAACAATCAAATGGAGGTGAATGATCGGCTAAAACAGAGTGGAGGTGATGATGAGAACACTACCAAGGCTCAAAAGCTGACGATAAGGCATTCACAATGGTTATTTACCGGTTCATTTTTTAATGAGCTTAAACTCTGGGGAAAACATTTGCTCATTGCTTATGTTTATTTTTTAACGAGCTTGAGTTTCGCGTTAAAACTGCTCGTGGTGGGTTTACTTTTTAACGAGCTTGAATTTTGCGTTAAAACTGCTCATGATAATGGTCATTGATTCCTTGATTCGCCATTAGCATTTTTTTCTTTCAAAGATTGTACTACCTGTTCATTTGCTTCATCAAACCGATTAGAAATGAAAACATATGCTTGATAAATGAGTTAAGAACACTAATATTTTACTCGAATGAATGGTAAATTAAAAGTGACTTTTACCTCTCATTTTACCATTTCATTGAACTTGGTTTGTCAGAGCTCTAGAGGTGATTTTCCCCCCTGATTTTCACTAGTTGATTCTGGGAGATTCTGTGGACGATTCCTAATGCCGTCTGGACCAGGTAGGAGCTAAAATTGTGCTCTTCAATTGCATTCTTTTCTTTTTGAATTCTGACCCTGTTTCCTTGCTTTTTTGAGCCTCTAGGGTTTGAACAACTCACCTTGGCTCCATCGCACCCTTCCTTATGGGGTGCGATGGGCGCAAGGAGGAAACGTTTTACACAGTTTTCTCATAGATTTTTGCCTGTTTTTTGCCAAATCAAGATCCTGACTCTTCTCTTGTTTGTTTTTCAGAGATTCATCAGAGAAAAATGGTTGTTTCATGGTGAGAACGTGAGCATGAAGAAGAGGACATGGTTGCTTTACATGATCTGGCCACTGTAGCCGCATTGCGGAACTGTGGCCTGTTGAAGTTTTTCCGCATCTCTAGCATGAGGCAACAAATCAACTTGTTGCAATATTTCCTCAATGTTTAGGATCCTATCAACCAGGTGTTCCAGATTAGGGGCAAATCAATCCCCTTGGCTGTCGTGGTCATCTATTTTTTTTTACCGGTTTATCGAGGCATGGTGCCCCTCTCTCATTATCGAGTTCTACCAGTGGGGGCGAGTCTGTGAGGGAGTATATTCATCGGCACTGCAGAGAGGGATCTCAGCCAAGTACGAACAGCAAGATCAATATCTGAGATGTCACTGATCGGCCCTTGAGGACCATTCTGTTCACTTTTGCTAGATTGGCTGGTAGTTCTACTCTTCACATAGCTAACAGGTCTTACATGCAGTATGCTTTGGAATGCCTTGAACCGAAGGTGTTCAATTGGTGTGATGCAGTACTCTCTGTGATGAAAGAACAACTAACCAAGGTGAAAAGCAGAAGATCCAAGAATTTTGGCTATGGTTCTATTTTGACCGCCTTCACTTTGGAGAGGATCCCACTGATGCAGCCGCAGTACATCTCACTTGGCCTACCTCCACCGACTGAACCATAGATGCGAAGATGTGTTGACCTCATGTCTCGGCATGCTGGCCAGCCTGAGATTTCATTTTCTGATACTTTCTTCAAGTGGTTCAATCGTCAGGAGATGGTTTATGCCAAGTTTCCATATGCTGGCATGGATTTCCGGGGTGACCCAGATTTGGTGTTGTCGGCCGGCGAGCAGTGGGGTGCTATGGGTAAATCCTCTGACCATATCTCTGTTTATTGTTCTTTATAATGTTCTTATGCTTTCTTTGATCAAGACTAATCAAAACTCATGTGCTCATGCAGATATTGGACCAGTTCGACTGCCAGTACGCCGTAGAGACCTAGCAGCCGCTCCAGCAATAAAGGCTGTGGGGAGGGCCATCCTTCGCAACCTTGACATAGTCGAGACTCTTTTAGCACTATAGGATCAGATCGAGGGTCTCACTCTTGGTATCCCAGATGTGAGGACCGACGAGCTGCCTCTGCAGTTGCAACGACATACTACTGGAGTGCCAAGTCGATGGACTAGGCTTTTACGCATGATTGCACAGGCGGTGACTTGTTATCACCAGCATCATTAGACTAGGATGCCCCCTAGAATTCCGATTTTTGGGTCATTTGACGGATTTTTTCTTGTTTACAGAACATTATGTATATATTTTTTATTTTCGAAGCTTTATTCTGGTTAAGTTACATGATCCTGCTGCATATATTGATGTGATGCATCTCTTTTATAAATGTCGTAAATGTCTATCTAACACATAATTTGCCAATGAGTCTGTCAACATGTTTAAACTTCTGGAAATATGTTGATATTGAATGAAATCGAACTGTCTTTCCAAAATTCTGACTTTTAGGAACATGCGATAGATGGCTGGATTTTGTACGGAATAGATGCCAATGAGTTGCAGAATGATGAGTTGTGAGTCTAGCCTAACGACAAGTCGGCATATGCCATGTGTGATGGCATCAAAGAGGAGTTCTATCAATGTGTTGTATTCAGCGATATTGTTTGTTGACCGACCAATACATACCCCTCTGAAACTTACTAACTCGTCGCTAGGATCAAAAATGGCCCATGCTGCAGAAGACAGGTTCCGCGAACTACGACTCGCTCCATCGGCATATCCAATGAATGATTCCAATAGGTTCAACATCTGCAATGAATGCAAAAAAGTGGATTACCTCACCAAAATAATTACTCTTAGCGAAAACAAAAATGTAACAAAAGCATAAGGATTACTATGTAGAATTAAGCATAGTAACATTTGAGGTACAAACCATTGCGAGGTTGTGCCAGTGGCATCCCATCATAGTCCATCAACTCATAGGCTCCTTTTGCTAATACACGCTTAACAATATAAGGACCCATCCATAAAGATTTGAATTTCCCTGCTCCCAACTTATCAGATTCCTGGTTGTAAAGTAAGACCAGGTCACCTTCTGAGAAGACATGAGGTTTGACATTTTTGTCGAACTGCGCTTTGACTCATTTCTTATGAGCTTCGTTAGCCGAAGCTGCATCGCGATGGGTTTCATCCAATTGGATTAGTTCCAAGAAACGAGCCTCTTCTTCTGAGGTTTCGGGGACAAGGTCGACTGCGAGTTTGAGGAACGAGATTTCACATTGAACAGGTAAGATTGCTTCCAGACCGTACACAAGTTGAAAAGGTGTAAACCCGGTTGCATTTCTTACTAATGTCTGGTATGCCCACAAGGCCGAGTACAGGATCAGGTGCCAACTCCGTTTGTGGACTCCGATCATCCTTTGCAACATGTGCTTCAGGACCTTGTTGATTGCCTCAACCTATCCGTTAGCTTGCGGATAGTATGGAGTAGAGCTGTCGTGGGACAGTCCTAATTTGGCAGGCAACTCAACCATCATGTGATTGCGAAAAAGTGATCCATGATCTGTGACTATGGCCTGTGGAATGCCAAATCTGGAGACTACGTGATTAAAAATGAAAAGGGCAGCCATTTCACCGCTGTTGTTTAATGTAGGCATCGCCTCGGCCCATTTGGTAAAATAGTCTACCGCGACTATGATATACCCATGCCCCCCCGCCGAGGTGGGGTTAAATGTCATGAAATCTATGCCCCATTTGGTGAATGGCCTGACAGCAACTACTAGTTGCAGCAGAGCAGGTGGTCTTCTTGTTTTGCTATCGAAAATTTGGCAAGCATGGAAACTTCTAACTGCGGTTATGCAATCTTTGAACGTTGTTGGCCAGAAGTATCCTGCTCGCAAAATTTTTTGCGCCGTAGCATAACCAGATTGATGCCCCCCACAGTGCCTGAATGACAATCATTCAGGACTTTTTTGGCCTCCTCATGGGTGAGGCACCTCCGCAGAACTGTATCGATACGGCGACGGTAAAGGGTATCACTAACGATCACGTAGTCTTTCGCTTGGTATCGAATCCATCGTTGTTCGGAGCGTGAGGTGTTAGACCTATATGCTTGTGTCTGGAGATAGATGATCATATCTCCGTACCACATATCGGTTGAAGATATTAGAAACAAATTTTCATCCACGATTGCTTCCTCGGATGTTGCATCGTTGGATGATGATGGGAGATCACATAGTAACTCCGCGAATACCAGGGCTTTCTTTGGATTCCAGATCAAACTCTTGTAAAATTGCTATCCATTTTGAGTATTTTCCCCCCAGCAACTGTCGCGACAATATATAAGTCATGGGGTTGCAATCTGATAAAATGGTAGTTTTTCTAAAGAGGACGTAGTGTCGAAATCTCTCTATCACTTGAACAGCTACTAGGGCTAGCTTTTCAACGTAGGAGTATTTCATTTCCGTATCATTTAAGTTTCAGCTTAAATAATATATAGGATGTTCAATTCAATTATCTTCTTGAACTAAAACCATTGCTATGGTCATATCTGCTGCAGCCAGATATAGGTTAAAGTCTTTTTGATAATCAGGAACATACTTTAATGACGCTTTTATTAGAGATTGCTTTAAAGCATCAAAGGAAGCTTGCGCGACCTGATCCTAAACGAAGGGTACTTCTTTTTTCAATAAACGAGTATAACCTTTAGCTAGTTCAGTGTAATTTGGAATGAACCTCCTAAGGAAGTTTGCTTTCCCTTGGAGTTTCTGAATCTAAAGCAAGTTTGAAGGTGGAGGAAAATTGATGATTGTCTGAACCTTACATGGGTCGAGATGAATCCCATCCTTTGAGACCACGAAGCCAAGTAAACGACCATAACTGACACAAAACACACATTTGTGCGGGTGGAGTCATATCTTGTAGTGTTAGCAACGTAGAAATATTGCTCTCAAATGCTACGGATGATCCGTCTGCTTTCACGAATTAGCTGGAAGATCGTCGAGATATGGTTGAATGATGTTCTTGATGTCATGGAAAGCATAGTTCATTGCTCTCTGAAAAGTTGCCCCTGTGTTCTTTAAACCAAAGGGTAGCTTGTGATATGCGAACGTGCCCCACGGATAGATAAATGCAGTCTTTGACTGGTCCTGTGGGCAGATATTTATTTGATTATATCCGGAAAATCCATCCATAAATGAAAAGATTTCACATCCAGTGCATTTGTCAATTATCTGGTCAATGAAGGGTGTAGGGTAGTTGTCTTTCGGACAAGCTTGATTTACATCCCTGTAATCGACGCACACTCTAATCGTTCCTTGTTTCTTCATCACAAGAACAATATTCAATACCCAATCGGTCAGTGGAACCGGGTAAATAGAACCAACATGGAGGAGTTTTTCAACTTCCGCCTTGATGGCAACGACTTTCTTGGGGTGCACCTGCCGTAGCCGTTGTCGTACCGGTTTGACATCTAGATACATCTTAATTTCATGTTCAACTATGCTCGAGTCAATACCTAGCATTTCATCATATGACCAAGCAAAGACATCTCTAAACTCGCGGAAGAGAGCGCTATATATTTCCTGTTCTGAAGAAGAACAAGATTTGCCGACATGAATATTCTCTACAACATCTGTTTTGGTTGAGATATTTATGGCAGTAGTCTCTTCAATATTGGATAGGTTTCTCTTGGAATCCACCGTATTTACAGTATTCGTCAGAAAGTCAAATACTGAAGGATGGTCTAGGTTGCTGGAATCATTTTCTTTCCAGTTCAGAAGATGGGAACGATGGTGGTAATCTTCCCATGGTGCCCCGTCAATCATCATCAATTGAATGATTCCTTTGTCTGTAGAGTGTACTTGTGACCAAGGATCTGAAGGGGTGCCATATTCCTTAGACCTATCTATCCAAACGCTTGATGAGCATTGATACGGGTTTGCCTCCCACACTGAAAACATTGATTTCTATAATATTTCCAATGGGGTTAGAGGCAATACCTGCAGATGATCCATTTTAACATCGTTTTCTAACATCTTTTGAATGGAAGATATCATATTGTAGGTTCCTACATTAGCCACTTCCGCCAAATTGGTTGGAAGCGGTAGGGTAAAAGTTCCCGTTAATGTGGGGTCTTTTACTAGGCCTACTCCGATATTGTGAAGCGCGCTAGGGCTTCCATGGATCATCAGCATGCTTCTTGTAACTTGTGAACTATTGGGGAGAAAAGTTTGTTGGTCGATGATTGTAATTCCTCCTTGGGAAGGAAATGCAATTTTCCTAAAGTAGCTTGACACAACGGCTGCCATGGCATATATCCAGGGTCTTCCTAATAGGATGTTGTGATCGAGGTTTCCGTCGATGACTTCAACATCGATTTCTACTATTTTGCCCCCCAGTTCAACTTGCAAGTTACTTAATATTCCATACGGGGTGTATGTTCGTCCATAAAATGCTTTTAATGTCGTCGACAATCGCGACAAGGATGGAGACCCTAGAGTTTTCCAGCAACTCATCGACATGATACATGTGGATGCCCCCTCATCAATAATTTTTCTATGAACAGTTTTGTTGAGGGCTTTCACTTGAATGAGGAAATCTAGTTGAGTTGGTAACTGAGGGTCATATTCTTTGTGATTAAAAGATACAAGATTGGAATCCGTTGGGTCAATCCCACCTATTGCTGATAATAAAGCCTACTTTTGGGAGGGGCAATTTTGCAATACCTCAAGAGTCGACATCACGGAGGGCGATTGGTCTAAATCCTCCACTATATTATAGTGTTGTGCTGCTCTGGCACGAGGATTAAACGTTGATTTGTGTACTACTCCCTTTGGCAATTTTATCGTTAATTCAGGAATGATGGGTGGCACAACTTTGGTCGAAGTTGTTGTTGAACTACTAGGTTGATCATTATCCTTGTTGTTAAACGTCTGTGGATTCCCGTAATCTTTACTCCTTGTCGATATCAGAGCGTCATTTAGTTGCTTTGAAACTGACAACATTACCACTTGGGATGGGGAAGCATTTTCGCTAGCAACCAGATTTGTTCCTGGGTTTGGAAACGGATCAGTCAATACAGCCAAGTTTTTTGAACTTTTGAAGAATTTTCTAAGTTCATCTTTATATGGACAGTCTTTGGTCCAGTGATCCTCATCACATATATTGCATGGAATTTTTGGTTTCCTATCCCCAAAAGGGTTTGCAGAAGATTTTTTAGGAGATGAGTCCCCTTGGTTCTTCTTCTTCCCTTGTTTTTTCTTCTTGCCTCCCGGTTGCTTGGGTTTTTTGCCTTCGTCTGTTGACATGGCATTTACTTTCGAGGCTATAAGTTCCTCATTTGCATTTTGACTCGAAACCGTGCGGACCTTTTTCAACATAGCCTTTACGGTTTTAGTGCTTGTCGTACCTATCACGCCATCGTCGGCATGAGAGTCTTTGTTTGATTTAGGATGCGGAGGAACGGAAAATTTTGGTCTAGGAGCATCATGGATTTTACCGTAGAGTGTGTCAGACTAAGTATAAATCAAGTCTAGATATTGTGCATGAGCAATAACTTGCTCTTCAGTGACGACTCCTCCCTTTGCCACATCTTCTGTAATAGCAGGTAATAGAGACTTAATAAACCATTCAGCCAATAGTTGATCAGGAACATACGTTTTTACCATTCTACGACGACATCGCCATTCATGAATATGATCGGATATGTGAGTGGCCATCGTTTGTTTGAAATTGGTAAGTAGCTAAGTTCCTGTTTCATACCTTATGGGTAACTGAAAATGGGTTAAAAAGGTTGTGGCTAGGGTACTGAAGTTATCAAATGAAGCTCTAGGCAATTTGATATACCACTTTGCTGCCGAACCAGTTAGTGTTCGCTGAAAGAGGCAAAGCCTGATCGAATCATCATTGAGAGTTTTCGATGAACACCATAGATGAAAGGTCATCACATGATTCGATGGGTCTTCACCCAGACTTCCATTAAATTTAGAAATATTAGACGGAAGTTTATGCGGAATCGCCGGCCACCAAGGGGCGTAGGCAATTGGATCATTTGTTAGTCGACTCAGATCTGGTAACTCTAAAGTTGCCACAAAAGGAAACTGTTGATTCAGGCTTGGTTGAGCATACCCAGGATAAGATGGAATTGCTTGAGCAGTTGGTCTTTGCATACCAGCATAATGCATTTGATGTTGGTAACTTTGGTAAGGTTGATGGGCATAACCATTATGATATGGTTGATACGGCTGCCCATTACTTGCAAAGACTTGTTGCTCATATCCTTGGTAAGCTTGTTGGAATTGCGGTTGTTGGTATTGTACCAGCCATGGTTGTGAAGTCATGGGCTGTTGTCCAATACTGACTGTTTGACCAAGATGGGGGGTGGTGATCCCCGTTTGAACCTGTGTCATTCCACTAGTTGGTGATTGCGGTTGTGTCGTAGGTACAAGAGGTTGTTGCATTATAACCTGCGAAACTTGAGGTTGGCATACAACTGGCAACGCTTGTACTTGCAATATTGCCACAATAGCCAGTGTAGTGGAGATATTTTTCATAGGTAAACTTTTTTGCATTAAGCATACAACTCTTGGTTGTTGAGGCAGGATTGGCACCCAACCGCTAGTTGTAATTCCAACATAACCCAAATTTTGTTGTGAACTCACACATGGTTGTCCTTCCAAAGAAGGCAATGAAAGGGTATACGACCCTCCATATGACAGTAATCCAGTACTCAAAGGACTGATTTTCCTTTGGGGACTAGTTTACCCAAATTGACCTTGTGAAGGATCAATTTGTCGAAACTCAACGTAAGATATTCCAGATACAATTCCGGACGAACAAACAGGAACAATCCATACTGTTGAAATAGCCCCTGGGTGGACTCCATCCAGCGATTGAGAGCTGGTTGGGATAGATGGCACACCGGAAAACATTGTCGGAGTAGCAGCAGGAGCTTCTGCTGCTGCTGTATCGGGTAACGTAGTCCTTGATGTCGACGGTTGTTCAGACATATTAAGCCTATCCAAAATATTCCTTAGCGATTCTTCAGGAACTTCCGATGGCGGGTGAATATCTTTTGATGAAGGAAGATACAGGGCGATCCTATCTCCAAGTTGTGTTGGAGTGTTAGATGGAGGATCTTCCACAACCTCTTCAATGGCAATCAATCCAGGAGGAAGAGGCAGACCGTCAGGTCTGTAAAATATTTCTGGTGCCGAAGAAGATATAAGTTCTGCAGCAACAGATGCTTGGGGAGTAACACCTTCCGAATCAGCTATAGATGGAGTCGGTTCAGGTATAGAAGTGTTTACCATCACACTAGGATCAATTGTAATGTTCTTTTGTTGCTACGGAATTTTTTCTGTAGAGGCAGGGATACCAGAAATTTTCGGAGTAACCGGAGTCTCTGAGGATGTCGGAGTGCTTGCTCCAACCAACCTAGGGGACTTTGATCCGGTCATACGAGTTTGCTTTGTCCGAAATGGTTTTGCTTCCGGAGTCAACGACGGTTGACTCATAAGTCTCCGCGAACGACGAGGTTTTGATTGACTTTCTTCCACGATTGCGGATTACTTGATCAACTCAAAATAAAAGGGGAAAATGTTTTTGAATTAAATGAATTTTAGACACTTTGACACAACTTGTTTTTTCAATTTTTAAGAGTCGAGAAAAAACAAAAGATGGCTCTAGTCGCCTTCGATTTTTAATGAGCTTGAAGTGACAAGCGCTCAGAGGACCTTTTCCTTTAAGGAGTCTGAGAAGGATAAAAATGGACTTCTCTGGAAATCTAGGCAGAGGGGATTACCAAACCAATCGCAAAATTGCAGAATACTTTTTACGGTACGGTAGTCAATCTTCCCGAATGTTGTGTTCAGTGCATTACAATCGATAGGGCGGCAGACACAGCTTCCTAAGAATAAAGGATGTAGCCTATTGTGGTCTCCCAATATATACTCGACGATACGTGGGAGTACAAGTCCGTATTGGCACTTGCCGTCTCAGAGTGGAGGAATCACCCAACCAACAATGAAAACAACAATTACCAGGTTTTACAACGCCGGAATACGTCTCTAGCCTAGACATCTAGATGTCGTGTGTTAGGTTCCAAAGTGTTGTTAGATTCATTAAATTTATTTTAAGTTGATCTTGTTTAAAAATTTGACTTTCAGGTTCACCACGTGATGTGTATACAATTCCTAAAATGCATTCTAAGATGATAAACAATTGTTTAATCTTCTTTTGGCAATGAAAATCCTAGCTACTAAGGAAATAAAGTTGAGAATCTTTCAACAAAGAGCACAGAGCACATACTAAATGCATTGTCCTAAATCAAACCAAGCAGTCTAAATGCAAATGCACATGCATGTATTTTTTTTAGCCTTCTTAATGTATAAATGGCGATAAGAAAGCTAAGTGCAAATCTGAATTATTTTCAAAGCGACAATACTCAACAAATTTCTTTTCAAAATGAAGTGAAGGTAAGGGAGACACTTTGTGATTTCGAAATGAAAATTGCTTTTCGACACTTCAAAAACTACTAATTCAAATCATCCACAAGAGTAACTGTATAATCGACTATCAAGAACAATGGGATTCTCTTCTATAACTAAAAATGACACTTACAACACTTTCAGATTAAGAAACGACAGTTCAACTATGCTACTTCTTTGCAAAAGAGAACTGAAAATGGCACACAATACATAAAACACTTATAGTTCTTTGCACAATAAAGGCAGAATGATGCAAGAGAAGGGGGTTTTCACAGAGATATACTAACCACAGACAGAAAAACTCTTGAATAGAACTGAAAATAGTGAAAGAAAAACCAAAGTCTGAAGGTAAAGTTAACCTTCCCTGACCATCGCACCTGTCACACAGGGTAATCAGTATGCAGTGCACCTACTACACATGGGAAGTGCGATGCATACAAGCTGCCTTAAAGGCAGGGTGCGATGGTACTAGTGCGAGACTTTTAACGAGTTTTTATTCACAATTTGCAATTCATTTCAAGGATTTAGGCCGAGTAAGCGATGTTCAGTAAATGTAAACTACAGGGGTTGATGTAATGAGGTTACTAGAGCCACCACTTAGGGAAATTATAACATTTGCAGATCGATTGTTTAATTCATAAACAAAACCCGAAGATAGACTGAAGCAACATTGATCTACTTTGCATTTGTATAACAAATGCAGTTCGAAGGCTAGCTGGCTTGACTTCAGGCTTCGTCTGTAAGTTTATAAAAGAAACAAAGATAGGCTAACAAACAATCTAGTCGCTCCCCAGCGGGGTCGCCATCTTGTTACCGGGAACAGTGTCCACTCGGAGCTGCTATTCCCACTAAGACTGGTAGCTATCTTAAGAACAAACAAGTAAAGTCTACTTTCGCTTTCCTTTATGAAAATAGATAAGAGTGGAACAAAGGAGACCAACCTTAGTCTTATGCTTGGTTTCCTTGCTTGATTCCCTCCTTCCTGATAGATCTTGACTGCCTCTTCTTTGTCTGCCCAGCTTCAAAGAGCACCTGTGGAATCAAAGCAGCATACTACTATCGAAGAACAGAGATCTATATTCATAAATAACACAGGACCAGATATGTGTTAACCATACAAATGCATATATAATCAACATACAAGAATATGGAGGAAACTTGAATAGATTTATTAAGATCAAGAATAGCAAGAGGATTACAACCATATGTTCTGACCCAGCATCATCCTCCAGCAAGAAAGCCCTTCTTCACCTCAAGTAAAGCTTAGATCACCCAACACTATGAAGTTTCTCGAGAAAACCAACAACACTTCTCTACAAGATATAAAATTCCAGCCTCTGGATCTTTGTGATGAGGGATCCATATATAGATGATTGTAGGGGCGTGAGTCATCTTCTGGGGTTTTGATTAGTGTCCTCTCTCTGATATTTCATGATTACACTTGGAGAATGATGATCTCTTACTCATCCCTGGTCGAAAACAGAGAGGCAAGTGTCAGAGGGGAAGCTTCTGGAAGATTCCATGATCTTCCACCTCACAAATTGTCCCTGCCATTTGTCCATTCCTGACCA
This sequence comes from Pinus taeda, assembly GCA_000404065.3. Taxonomy (NCBI): domain Eukaryota; kingdom Viridiplantae; phylum Streptophyta; class Pinopsida; order Pinales; family Pinaceae; genus Pinus; species Pinus taeda. The sequence continues at coordinate 506,782 of APFE030810047.1, forward strand.
TCTCACCCTACAGAGGGGCCATTTAGTATGCATCATACCGTTTACACTGGGAAGGTGATATGCATCGCACCCTCTGCACTGGGTATTTAGTATGGTCCAGTTTTAACCATTTTTGAGCAGTGTTTATTGGAGAACTTCTGGGAGATGATGTAATCAGCTGACCTTGTTCCTTTAGGTAGTGAAGCACCACTTTTAGGGACTTAGGAGCCCTAATTTTATGGACATTTATGATTGGGGTTGAAGTGCCCAAAAATTTCTATAACACATTGGCATTCATTCCTAGGATGCCTCATAGTGCATCTAGGAAAAAAATGGCCAAAGTCCTCTCTGCTTCCTCTTATTTTCTTTTGATATGCATGACAAGAATCAATTTCATCTCGATCTTGAAATCTTCCAGCCGATTCTCAAATTCACTTCTAAGAGACAAGTTGGAAGGCAGGGTATTGTTCCCAACATTTCTGTTTTTAGTCATTGGCTCCAGCGGAATGGGTTTCTTCTTCTTCTTCCGCTATAGGTTCTTCAAATATGTCTGGTTGTTACCTAAGGGTGTTTCTTGATTGCAACCACCGAAGAAGAGAGAGGGTTGGTTGTGTGAATCAGTGGGGGTGTTGGGAAAACATTTTTTTGAATTATCTCTACTCCTACGAGGCATGAAAGGAAATTTATTTTTGGGTGATTTTTGTTTGTTTTTTTTTTTTTGCTTGTACCTGCAAAACTGAAATGGATTGAACAAAAAATTGCAAATAACTGAAATGAACTTGCTGAAATGAAATTTCAAAATTGAAATGAAAGCAAGATATGACTAATCTACTTTGCTAGAATGGAAATTGCAGAATTGAAATGAAAGCAGGAAATGTGTAATCTACGCCTACTGAAATGGAAATTACAGAACTGAAATGAAAGCAGGAAATGTCTAATCTACGCTTGCTGAAATGGAAATTGCAGAATTGAAATGAAAGTAGGAAATGTCTAATCTACGCTTGCTGAAATAAAAATTGCATAACTGAAATGAAAGCAAGAAATCTTTAATCTACGCTTGCTGAAATGAAAATTGCAGAATTGAAATGAAAGCATGAAATGTCTAGTATACGCTTACTAGAATGAAATTACAGAATTGAAATGAAACAACTATTGTACTTTTGCTGAAATAAACTACTTAGCATAATATTGTAGTAGAAAATAGAAGAAAACAGTGATCAAAAAATACTCTGACGCTTCCCCGGCAAGGGTGCCAAAAAGAGTGGTGAGCTCCAGTATTCCAGCAATAATGTTGCAACTCCTGGGGCTTACTTCTTTACTTTTATCAATGTTACACTGAATTTTGTCACCTTGACTATCTGCAGTTATATGGCCCCATCAATAGCCATATTGTCCTCTTTGTCAAGCCCCATACCTCTGCTCTTCATGTCAAAACTTCAAGAGAGAGAAAGTCACTTGAAAACATGTTTATCTCTGGGTACGCAGGTTCTCTCTACCTTGCCTGCGTGTACGCACTCCAAATACATTAGACCTGCGTAGTAATACGCTCTGTATACTAAAGCTAGGGTGCGTACCCCTGTAAAGGTCAAAAGGCGCAAGTTTCATCTTTAAAAAGTTACTTGTGGTCACTTCTAGAGCCTTCTAGAAGAGTTTTTGACGTGTATTGAGCGCCTCCAGATGGTTCATGCACCCCTATGATAGAGGAGCTTATCCCATCAAGAGAGGAGCTACCCCATCCAAAAGAGGGAGTATCCCATTGATGTTGGAACTGAATAACCTCTTCTAGAATGCTATAAATACAGGCATTGGGCCAAAGGAGGGGAGGTTGAAAGCTGAACATTCTAAAGGGTAAATGCTGCTGGAATTAGGACTTCCATTTGTTGACTTGTGAGGAGAGATCACTATCCTTCCTTGTTGCCATAGTGGGAGTGGTGAGCTTGTCAAAGTAGAGGAAATCTCTTGCTGGACCCTGGGAGGAGCTTGCACAACACCAAGGCTCAGGTTGTAATGGTTCCTTTTTTGTTTCCTTAATACAAATAAGTCCATTCTTCTAAATGATTTGTTGTTAATGAATTATTTCATGTACTCCTTGGTCTATGTGATGAATATGCTTTGTTTTATGAAATATTCAGGTGTTATGTAATCATTTGCCTTGTTAGTGTATGCAGGTCTTAAAGTGAAGGAGGATCTCATCTGGATCAGCAAGGCTGGACTGCTACAACAAGCGTTGGACCTAAGGTAAGATCAGAAAACACTTGGTTTCTCATAGAATAATGTATGTTTAGAGAAGGATTGCTCTTGTTTGGTTTGTTTGTCACTAGAGAATCTTAGACTCCTAGGGAGGTTAGGTTTGTCCGCAAAAATAACTCTTTCCGCATGACAGACACCCACGCTGATACCATGTTAAACACACATTGAATGTATACAACATATAGGATAGATAATCGTGGTATACCTTTATTATTCACAAGATATACATTTATAATACATTGGTGTGACTCTTGGATTCATCTTCCAAAGTCTCTTGGACTCCCTTTGACTGTTTAACTTCCACGCCATAACCCTTAGCAGATTAGGTTTCCAACAGAACGTTAAGGAAGGGTTCATGTCAACACCCTAGAAAGCAACAAGAATGTATTAAACAAAAAGACTAGACATTAAACATGAATAATTGAAAGAAGAAGACATGTCACTACTATAGAAAATCGAGACATGTTGAGAAAACCTATTGGAAGAAAACATCAGACTTGGAAGAGAAGTCGTTAACAACTTGGTGGAGATTTTTCATCTATATTCTCATCCATTATTTAATATAACTTTACCTTCAAAGTTGGGACCTCCCAAGTGTTTATTATTCACACCTCATTGAATGAGTTAGTAATCAATTCAAGCCACACCCACACTATAGTGAAGGACACTTCTTTGTTATCCTCCCTATATAAAATTATTAAATGAATGATTTATGTCATGGGTGTTTCTTCTCTCAACACTATTAGTCATGATGATATCCCTTTTCAACATTGGAATATTGTTAATGTCAATCATGTTCCTAGTCTAAGTGGAAGCTTATTGTTGATTCCTCAACTAATAATGACCAGTAATCTTGTTGAGTTCTATCCAAATCAATTCTTTATTAACGATATGAAGAATGATAGATAAATTTTCACCTAAGGAGTTTTTGAGTCAAACAATAGACTATACAAGTTTATTGTTTTATCTTGATTAAATATTGAACATACTATTCTCATTTCCCAAGTTGATGAATAGAGTTGACTTTGGCATGAACGAATTGGACATAAAATTTTGAAGTTAGAAATTTATGGTAACATAGAACATGGTTGCTAGTTTGCCCAAATTTCTTCCACTTGACAGATTTTATAGAGGGTGCGTACTAGGAAAGAATCAACATGCCCCATTAGACTTAGGAATAGTGTGGCATGCCCAAATACCACAAAAAAAATCATCCAAAATGACCTCTATTGCATTAATAATCCCTCATTGGTAGGAAAACAATATATTAAAACCTTTATTTATGATTTCTCTATATTTACTTAGGTATATGTCTTGAATAATAAGAGCCATGTATTTGAAACGTTCCACGAAATTTAGGACATTGGATGAAAAGAAATGAGATTGACTTGTCAATTGTTTTAGATATGACAATGGTGGAGAGTATTTGAATCAAAATTTTGAATAATATTTTGTTGAATCAAATATTTCTTATCAATATTTTATTCCTCATAATTTTTAGTAAAATGGCATCATTGAATGGGGATGAGCCCTAGTATTGCACCAAGGATGTTGCAACACCCAAGGCTTCTCAACCTAAATTATCAACTTGGGGTTTGTACAAACTTAGAGGTGATAGTGCTATATGAACAATAGGTTAGGTTCTACTCATGTCACCCTCATTCAATAGATCATATCAAGGTATTTAGAGAACACTCCTTCAACTAATTACAAAGAGAATTTCTTATGAAAGCATATCATGATTGCAAGGAGATGAACATGATTCTAACTACAAAAATGAAAACACCATTCATTAAATGTAAATACTAATTGAAATTGCATGAAAGGAAGAGGCTAGTCTAGTTTCAGAAGTAAATCGTTCTACTCTATTTGCATACTTGATCAAATCAATAGCCTACTTGCATGAATCATTTATTTATTTGGAATTTGTTTAAGAATGAGCCATTCAATTTTCAACACAACTATGAAAAATGCTAAGTGGAATCAATTTGAAGTGTCTAGGAGAGATATGGAATGGTCTAGGTGGATGTGGAATAATGTGCCCACCCCTGCAAGTCAATAACAATCCCTATAGACTAATCAAGTACATGCATCAAATGATCTGTTAGGTCTCTCTAATACTAGTGATTCCCCCATTTATTATTTCCATTGCAGCCCTTATTGTTATTGTTGTGCCCCTATTGTCCCCATATTGTTATTATTTTGCCCCATAAAAGCCCACTATTGTTATTTTTGTGCCCTTATATTATTATTTATATGTCGGCTTTGATTATATTGTCACCCCTTAGACTCCTATATATAGAAAGGACATTTTTTCATTTGTATCATCCAAGAATTGTTCATTTTTGTAATGTAAAGGAGGTTTCCCCCTCGAAGAGGCTGATTTCTAAGTCGTTGATCTATCTTTTTTATCTTTTTGTGAGCTAGTTTCATAACATTTGGTATCAGAGCTTTGGATTCTAGGGTTTCACTGCTCCAAAACATGTCATCAAGGAATTTTCACTATAAAAAAAATTCTACAACATTTCAAATGCTAAAAAAATACCCATTTGAGCCGAAATCTCGATGATCCTTGGATACAAATTTCATATCTTATCTCGCTATATTTTCATAGATATGATTCAAGGAAGTTAGGGGTTTTGCAAGCTCCCAAATTACATCCCAAACAGGTGACCTTGGAAAAATCGTCATAGATTTCTCTATGAGTATCAGAATGAAATTTCACAAGAAGTTGCAAAAAGAGGATGGACTGCAGGTTTCTGTGCATCTTTTTCAGGTCTAAAGGTTGAAACAGTGACATGTGGCCAAAGTTCACTCTACTGAAAAAGTGTATAATCAGGTCATCTAGGGAGATTGGGCGTAACACTTTCTTGGAGAATCCAATCTCAATCAGACTGGTGGCATTGGAAATAGAACTCAGAGGGATACCACAGTTCGCAATTTCAGACCTTGGAGATTCGAAATTTTAGAGATATATCAGATAAAATATCGAACTCCTAAAATTCAAAAAACGGTGTGTAGTCTTTTTAAAATTTTTCATAAGTTTGTTTTGAAATATTAGTTTGAAGGAATTCAAAGGGCATAGTGAAGCATAATTACCATTAATTGATGCCCCGAAGAAATAAAATGGAAACACCTAGTAAGAAACCTAAAATATCTAGCATGACACATGAAGAAGAGGAAGAAATGCAACACGATATACCAAAATTATGAGACCAGTGCAAAAAAATTCACTCTCACAAAAAGTAACATAAGCTAAGATGGATTTTTTAAAGAAAGACGTAGAAGCTAAGATGAATGACGTGGAAGCTAATATGGATGGCATGGAAGCTAAGATGGATGGTATAAAGAAGGCTTGGAAGCTAAGATGGATGATTTAAAGAAAGGCATGCAAGCTAAGATGGATGGTTTAGAAGAAAAACTTAAAGGCAACATTGAAGAATTGAAGACAGATTTTACAAAGTTTCTACAAGAAATGCTTACTAATGGTGAAAGGGTAGTAAAGGAAACTCATGATGAGAACAAAATAAATGTTAATCATGATTT
>APFE030810047.1:512576-559908 GCA_000404065.3 Pinus taeda
TTTGGCAATTTTTATGAATGGAATGATAGCACATTATGAGGATACAAAAAGAAACACTTTTTTTAGCCAATTGATAAATCTCAAACGAAAGGGTTCAATCATGGAGCACATTGAGGACTTCCAAAAATTGAATATAAGGGTAAAAGATATTCCAAAGGAGCATAAGATTGATGTGTTCATAGGGAATTTAAAGGATAACATCCAACATGAGGTTCACCTTTGGGAAACTGATTCATTAGAAAAGGCATTTAGGTCGACAATAAAAATGGAAAGAAAAATTATGGCAACAAGGAAGCCTACAACTCACAATTATAAAGATGGAAGTGTTGTTGCCCCTAGCCTTCCACAACCTACAAGGTTGACACCAAAACAATTGGAAGAAAAAAAAGCAAACGGGATTTGTTATAGTTGTGATAGAAAATACACTAAAGGTCATAAGTGTGCTGAGAAGAAATTATTTTACATAGATTGTGAAGACGAGGAAGAAAAGGAACAAGAAATGTCAAAAGAAGAGGATATACACTAGGAACAAACCCAAGAGAAAGAAGAAATGAATCTGACCATATCTTGTAATGCATTTTCTGGAATCACCACTCCTTAAACTATCAAGATAGAAGGACATATCAAGAAGAGAAAGGTAATAATGTTGATTGATTCGGCAGTACCCATAATTTTATTCATTGTAAGATAGCCAAGGAATTGAATTGCTTCATAGATCTAGTACCAGAGTGTCAAATGATGGTTTCAAGTGGAGGAACCATAAATTTCTCTGGAAAGTGCCATAATATCAAGCTATCCATGGGATAATATATATTGAATAGCCCAATTCTTTCCATTTCAATGGGTGGTATTGATGTTGTACTAGGAGTCCAATGGCTACAATCCTTGGGTACAATAGATTTTAATTTTCAAGAACTTTTCATGAAATTTTCTTCAGAAGGAAAGGAAGTTGAATTAGGGGGTATTGTAGGGAAACCAAGAAAGATAATCAGCTCTAATGGAATGACAAAGCTTCTAAATAAATAAAAATGAGGCATAATTTCACAATTATGTTCGTTAGAGGTTCCCACATCGAAATCATATATTTCTCAAAATATCCAAAAAGTCTGGGACAATGATTCCAAGGTATTTGAGACTCCCAAAGGCCTCCCACCTATTAGGGATCATGATCATTTTATTCATTTGATTCCAGGCATCAAGCCTTATAGCCTTATAGATATCCCTATGCCCAAAAGAGTGAAATTGAACATATGGTTGCATAAATGCTAGAGGTTGGTATAATTCAACCTAGTCAAAGTTCTTTCTCTACTCCAGTAGTATTGGCTCACAAGAAGGATGGATCATGGTGCATGTGTCCAGATTATAGGGAGATCAACAAGCTCACTATTAAAGATAAATTTCCCATTCCTATCATTGATGAATTATTGGATCAATTGCATGGATCAATTTACTTCACCAAGTTGGGTCTTCATTCAAGATATTATCAAATCAAAATGAAGAATGAAGATATTCCAAAAACAACATTTAGAACTCATGAGGGTTATTATGATATTTTGGTCATGCCTTTTGGCCTTACCAATGCACCTTCTACATTTCAAGGCTTGATGAATTCCATTTTCAAATGCTTCCTTCGAAAATTTGTGTCAGTATTTTTTGATTATATACTAATCTATAACAAGTCTTGGAAGGATCATGTTTATCATGTTGACAGGGTGCTCAAACTATTTGAGGAGAAACAATTATATGAAGAAAGATCCAAATGTTTCTTTGGAGTACAAGAGGTGGAATATCTGGGTCATATTGTATCTCATGAAGGAGTTAAGGTAGACCCTAGCAAAATTAAAGCCATTAAGGAATGGAAAATCCCCACATCCATAAAGCACGTGTGAGGATTTATCGGGTTGATAGGGTATTATCACAAGTTTGTTCATAATTATGGGGGAATAGCAGCACCTCTAACAACATTATTGAATAAAGATCCATTTTCATGGACTCTAGAAGCAACGAAGGCCTTTGAACATCTTAAAGAGGCAATGTGCCAAGCACCGTCCTTAGCTACGTCGGACTTCACAAAAACCTTTATTGTGGAATGTGATGCCTTGGGAAATGGAGTTGGTGTTGTTTTAATGAAATAAGAAAGACCCATTGCTTTCAAAAGTCATCCAAACAAAGGAAATTATTTACACAAAGCTATTTATGAGAAGGAAATATTGGCAATACTACATGCACTTAAGGAATGGCGACTCTACCTAATGGGAAGACACTTCAAGGTAAAAACAGATCATGATAGTCTTAAATAATTTTTAGAAAAAAAGATTATCTTTAGAAGAGCAACAAAAATGGGTCACAAAGATGTTGGGTTATGACTTTGAAATCATCTACAAAAAAGGGAAGCAAAATATTGTGGCAAATGCACTCTCAAGAAAGGATGAGGATGTGGAAGCATTTCTTTGTGCCATTTATATTATCCAACCAAATTGGATAAGCAAAGTAAGGGATGAATGGAAGAATGGTGAAGAAGTGTGGGCACTCATTCAAAAGTTACAACAAGATCCCAGTAAATCTGATTCATTTAGCTAGAAAAATAATTCGTTATGGTACAAATATCGCTTATACCTATGTAATAATTCCCAACTCAAACAAAATATTCTTATGGAATTGCACACCTCTCCCTTAGGAGGGCACTCATGATTTCTAAAAACTTAGCACAGGGTTAAGAAGGAATTCTTTTGGGATGGCCTTAAATCATATATTCAAAAGTTTATGGCAGAATGTTTGGTTTGCCAACAAAATAACGTTGAAACAATTAAAACCCCTGGTCTATTACAATGTTTATTCATTCCAAGCCAACGTTGGGAGGAGGTTTCAATCGATTTTATCACAGGTTTACCCAAGTCCAAAGGAAAGAGTGTTAGCATGGTGGTAGTTGACAAACTTACCAAGTATGCACACTTTTGTGCATTATCTCATCCATTTAAAGTGAGTAGAATTTCTACTGCATTCTTGGAAACAATTCAAAAGCTACATGGAAACCCAAAGATTATTGTAAGCGACAGAGATCCCATTTTCACTAGAAATTTTTGGACAAAATTTTTTCTTGTCTTGGTACTCAGTTAGTTCATAGCTCATCTTATCTTCCTCAATCTAATGGGAAAAATTAGATAGTAAACAAATATTTGGAAGGATATCTTTGTTCCTTTGTATCTGATAAATAGACACAATGGGTCAAATGGTTGCCTCTGGCTGAATGGTGGTATAACACTTCCTTCCATACTACAGCAAAAATGACCCCATTTATGGCACTTTATGGATATCATCTACCGTCCATCACATCATATTTAAGAGAAAATTATAAGGTTCAAGCAGTGGAAGATCTCATCGAGCATCAAGAACAAGTTCTCCAACTCTTAAAGGATAACCTCACTTTGGCGCAGAATAGAATGAAACAACTGGCAGATCAACATCACAACAAAAGAAGTTTTGATGTAGGTGAGGGGAAGCTCCCTCGAAAGGAGGAATGCTCCCCTCCAAAATCTCGCAATTGGTGGATTTGGTCCCTTTTATCTTCACATTCTTCGAGTTGTTGGTGAGAAATATTTGATCTCAAGCCAAGTTGGAGAGTTAATAAAGTGGACAAGCCCCCTATATTCTCTCTAGATGTCTCTACCAAGCCCCTACATAGTAAATATCTCAAAAAATGCTTCTTTTTCATGCATATTAATCACGTTAAGCCATACAATATGAAAAATACTCTTTATTATTCTTACTAAGAATATTATGGAAAAAAATGTGAAAGAATGTGTGAAAAGGAGAGTTTTAGGAATAGGAGGATAACACAATGGACCTCAAAATATACCTATTGATGGGACCCATCATCACCCCCCTATTGAAGGTTTTTCTTACCCTTTGCACAACTCAGTCACTGATGTGAAGTTCATTCATGGCCCTGGTGGCCTCTCTAACATCCCAAGGCATCTCATATGATTTTCCTTCCTTTGGATAGAAAATTGCATTTGCTTCTATGTATGTCCATTCCTTTTGTTCTTCCTCCTGGTTTCTTCTCTCCTATAGGCCCAATAGTAAGGGGGGACTAAGTTTGATTCCTATCCACTTGATCTTCAACCTTTGCATGATTATTTTGAATAATGGAGTTCTCTCCAAGACATTCCTTAGTCTTTCTGGAGAGTGATACTCTATTATTTGCAAACTATGAGGTAGGGCATGCCATCTTCTTTAGGAAGCATACAAACTTTCTGCACCCAACATCTTAAAGGTGTCCTCAAAATGGATTGTAGTTTGTTCTTGGGATGCCATATACTGAGGTACTAATTCAGGATGAGTGGAGATGAGGTTGTGGTTACTGATGACAACCTCAGGGCTCACTAATTCTTCTCTGATGTATAAAGGATCCCTCTTTTTGTTTGTCATCACCCTATTTACTTCTTCAACTCTTGTTTCCTCATGGGTCAACCAATATTCTAATTTCATTAGTTTCATGTCCCTTAATCTTGTGTTGGGGTCCTAGAAGTTCATGTCTATGAGGATCATATTATGCATGTAAAACTCAACCAGTTTGTATGTATCCTTAATACTTTCCCTTTTGCAAAATTCAATGAAATTTATGTAGCCTTGGAAAGGTAAAGAGAAATAATGTGTCAGTCTTTATCTGGAATTACAACCACTGCTCCCTTAGGAATATGGCATAAGATTTGGATGGTTTCATACATTATATGGCTGCCATGGATAAACTTTCCATAGTGGCAAGTTTTACCTCTTTTTCTTGCAACTGCTCCCTTAGCATTTTTTTCTAAGTTCATAGCTACTCCTTCATGAATGACTCCCTTAGCCTTAAGTTTTTAATTCCATTCTCATTTCATTTACTTTTCCCTCTGTGAGGCCTGCATATTCCACCTTTTTGGATCTTGTAATTTTCATCAATCTATGATTTCCGCCTCTTTCCTTTTCCATCTCAAAGAGTGGTATAGAAAATTTCGTAGGTATAATCCTACCTCCCTCAATAAATTTGTGATATTATTCAAGGCTAGGTTTTGGATCAGCCTACTAGAGTTCTTGGAGATCTTCTTCTCTTACTTTTGTTGTGGTTGCTTCTTCCTATAACATCTCTTGTTGCTCCTATAGTAGCCCTTATTTCTCCTATAGTAGTCCCTCTTTCTCCATAAGCTCATATGTTTTCTCCTGTAGTTCCTCTATTTTTTCTTGTAATAAGGAAGCTTGTGATTTTATCCTCTTATATGTGATTACTCTAGTGGGGGGACTCCCTATGAGTGACATACATTGTATACTCTTAGATTTGGGAGAGGTCACTTATTCAATCTTCCCTTCACTAGATCCCACTTCTTCCCTTTTTCTTGTTGATTCACCAAAGGTGATACAGATTTTTGAAGGAGTTTGAGGCTTCCCTTTCCTTATCTTATTTCTCTTCCTTGATTGAAAGTACAAAGGAATTTTCCGTAGATTCCTTATTTCAGGATTGATTGGTGTGCCAAGCATGGCCAATGTGGCACCCACCTCTTCCTTTGTGTTTCCTAGAGAGAGGATTATTTGTTTCGTCTGTCCTTTTGTTCCTTAAGGTTTGGAGGGCTCCTCAAGGTTCTTTTCCTATACTCTTTGTTTATCTCCATTTTTCCTTTGTTTCTGCTTTCTCCTTCTCTTCTTCCTTCTCTTCCCTACCTCCAATATTAGAGGTTTGTGTTTCTTCTTGTTGTGTGGAGGTAAATGTTTGTGTTTCAATGAAAATATCCCTATCTATGTCTACAAATTTTGTCCACAGTCTAGCATCCTTAGGTGGCTTAAGGAATCCATGAAAACTAGCTTGATGAGGACATGATGGGAAATGTGTTGGTGCTTCCCTTCCCTCACTTTCTGGCTCATTTCAATGATGAACTATAAGAGGAAATGTGGAACACTGAGTCTCTTTAGAATTGGTAACTCTATATGGAACCTTATCTCATGGAGTAGACTAAAGTGATAGGAATACAAAATGCTAAACCTCCCCTGACAGCATATGTATTTAAGGATGTGATAGGCCACTTCATACCAAGGGTAAGGGAGGATCTCTCTTCTCACTCCATTTTTATATTCTACGGGCTTCTCTTTATGAAGAAATACATTTTTATCGGCTATAACACCTACTACCTTATCCTCCTTGCTCCATCGAACTCCCAAGGGTATGGTGGTTACTTTGCTTATGAGTTTTGTGTTCAAAGGAATGACAAGTCTTCTAACAACAATAGTGGCACTATTTTATCCTTGATAATTGAGGGCCATGGAATAATCTTGAGTTATCTCATCATCATATCCATTTAATTTCTCAAATAATCCCATCCAATGATGTCTCAGAAAATTATCCATAACTAGGGGATGCTGATGAATTCTTTTTTGTGTTTATGGGTTCCATTTTTTTGAAACTTCCTCCCATTTATCCTATTGCTCCTTCTCTAAGTTATCTTTAATTTTTTTTTGTGTTTTTTGGTTCCCCTTTTTTGAAACCTCCTCCCATTTCTCCTACTGCTCCTTCTCTAGGTTATCTTAGGTGTATTTTCAATATTTTCCTCAGAGCAGTTTCGAGTGTAGAGATAATGGCTAGTTTTCTTTTAGGAAGAGGATGAGAAGGATGATAGTTTTTACAATGAAACAAAAAATATTTTTCCCTATCTTACCTTCTTATATGATAAATTTTAAAAGGAAAGTACTACACAATGGTTGCTACATGGTACCCTATTTAAGAAGAATTCTTCATGCAGGTGTATGTAAATTAGAGAGGGAAGAAGCCACTTAGCCTTTCCAAGATGACTTTCTCCTATGCATGAGGGTTTTAGGAAACCTTCTAGTGGTTTTGGAACCATTTCTCCCCTTAATTCATCCTTGTAGCCTTTTTTTTCCTCTCTTGTAGCAATTTATATCCTCCTGTATCACCTCCTGTAGCAACTACAAACTCAACATGTAGCAGTTCAGTGGTACCCTAGCACCTAGTGTGTCCTTTAGTACCTTGGTGGGTCTCTCCAAATTTCTTCTAGAAATGAACAATTATGCAAGTGGAATCGAACCTTCCACTTTTATTCCCTTTTGTGGTAATGGATCACAGCTCTTTGGTGACTTGGATCTTGCACAAATTTCATTTTTTAACCTCTCCCCCCACTCCTCGTAATCATCACCCCACTTAATTTGACTTTTTCATGGGCATGGGTGGCTGAGTGAACTATAGTTTACTAATTGAAGGTGGTCAAGTTTACTAGCCACCTCCAATCCATAAAAACTCCATTCTCAGTCATTAAACACATTATTTTACCATTATGTGCATAGGGAAGAGGTGAAGGGTGTCATCCCTGAGCGTACCTGTGACGTTGAAGTGTTGGAGATGTAACAACCATGGTTAAAATTTCATGTAAAATAAATATAAGAGCAAGGTCATGGGACACATATTCCCAGATTAATGGTGGGAAAATCATCCTAGTGGGTGTTCATTTGGTTTATTAATGGCTAAGGAAATTGGAAAAGGAAATGGCAAAGACTTTGGAAAGGCAAAGAGGCATTATTTGGCATTTATTTATGAAAATAATGCAAATTAGGAGAAAAGGAAGGTGAAAGTTCATAGGTTTCATGTGAGGAGGAAAATGAAGGAAAAACAATGGAAATTGAAGAAAATAGAGGCGTAAATGATAAAACATCTTCTAAGGATCATTTCATGGCTTTTTTCAGTGTTAGCTTTTTTTCAATTCAATTTTCGAGCTCTCATTTTCTACTCTCTCTCTCTCTCTCTCATACTCTTGGACACTTAGAGTTTTCTTGGTGCACTCTTGGAGGAATGTGGCATACTTGGGATTTGGAGAAAGAAGGAAAATGAAGAGTAGAAAAGTGCAAGAGGACATCAAGATCAATAGTTATAGTGGGTTTTTCTTGCAAGTACTGAGTTGCATGTATGATTTCCTTGCTAATTTTGGCATGCATGGTACATGCATGTGGTTTCTTGGTTAGGATCTGTCATTGGCATAGAAGATTGCCTAGATTGATGGTGGATTTGCCTAGCCTTGCCATATCCTAAATAGCCATGCTGTTGTGGATGTATTTCCTTTTATTTTCTGGCTAGTTCTCATGTTCCTTATGGCTGTGGGTTGAGTTATTAGTTCTTGGAAGCCTTTACTGGAAAAATTAGCTTGAAGCCCTAGAAAATCTTAGGTTGAGATACTAGTCCTAGAAGCCTTGGCTGGATAAAATCCCTGGAAGCCCTTGGTGGTTTGAGTTACTAGTCCTAGAAGCCTTGGTTGGAAAACACTCTGGAAGCCCGATAACAACTGTGGGTTATGTTACTAGTCCTGGAAGCCCTGCTTGGAGCAAACACTTTGGAGCCCTTGACAGCTTAGGTAGAGACCAATCGGGTGATGGTTAGTGATGTCCAAATGTGAGATGGAATGACTAGTTGAGGGTTGAGGTGGTTTGGCCTCTAGAATCCCTATTTTGGTTTTGTTTGATATGTTCCATGCGATCCCACAATCATGCTTGAATATGGCACGATGGTGATTAACTGAAAGAAAGATTTGGTTAAGACAATCTATGGTTAGGTGGTATGTGGAAGTCCCAAGCCTAGTTTCATTTTGGATATGTTAATTAGAGCTCCTTTCCTCTTGTATTTGATGGGTAAATATACTTGTTCATATGTGGTTTTTATGGCTACTATATCTTTGTTATTTTTGTTGAATATATGTTGATTAAGAGGATGTTTTACGATAGAATTGATGTATGGATTTCATCATTTTTTTATTAGTAATTGAAAGTAAAATGAATACATGAACTAATATATGAGAATGAAAATATTGTGATATGGCAACAATGCTTCTTTACGAATATGAGCTAAGTGTGAGACTGATATGCTTAGATATGTTGTTTTGACCTATAGATTACATATCTGTGACATGTTTAATGAAATGTTTGTCATAGCTAGTAGGGGTCAAATAAATTACTTTTTCTAGTGATTTCATTGGTAGCATTATTCCGTTATTATTTATCATTTCTTAAAGTTTCATGAAATTCTGGGGAGTGGCTTCAGTCCTGGCCGTGAAAAAGTGGCACATAATCTAGGGTCGTTAGCTCAGAACTAGCTAAACAAGTCCACAGTCACTGACATGACTTGCTATGGGAGAAACTCGAAGGCCTTATTCACATGCATGGCTTGTCATGGGAGTGGCTAGGGGTCCAAATTAGTGAAATGTCAAGTTGTTTAAGAGGTTGGTCATCTCAAAGGGTTGGTTGGCTCTTGAAGGTTCTGTAGCATGTGTGGAAGGTCAGATTGGTTTGGTTTTGTCAGTTCCACTTCCCTAACTATACTTGGGTATGTGAATCACATCATAGTAGCATCTCATTACATGTTTACCCCAGTGAACCAATTAACTTAGGTAAATGTGGGAGGAGTGGGTTACAGAGTGGTATCAAATCATGGTTAAACACTTGGACTAGATGGGCGGAATGTGTTTATCATGCATGCATGTAGGTTGTATATGTGCTTGTTATGTTTGCATGGTAGTGGTCATTGTTACAGTTGGATTTCCATGTAGGAGTTGATGGTGTTGTTGTTGGATGTGGTCTTCATGGGTGTATGTGAGTTATGCATTTGTTATGCATGTTAGTTTCTATATGTTGTCGTGCATGCATTGTCATGGTTATAGTTATGCATGTATAATAGGTCAAACCTACATTATGAGGTCATTGTAAGTAGTTTGTGTCATCTTGATGTTTTTGGCTGTTATGATGCTAATGTGTTGGCTGAGATGGAGTAGGAGATGCAGATCATCAAAGCAAGGTTGCAACATTGGACATCGGGGTAAGAGCAGAACATCATACAAGTATTGTATGTTTGGCACGTTGATATGTTAGTTAATATATTTTTATATGCATTAGGTTTATATACATGTATGTCGATCTATTGCTATTATGGTTACATACATGATAAATTCTAGTTAATCAGGGTAGTCATATGCACATGTGTTAGATAATCATGAATGATAGTATCTTGTTGTTATATGCATTGTGGTCATATGCCTAATGATTATGGTCATTGCAGCTAAGCTCTTGATGTTATTATGTTTTTTTCTAATTTGGATTAACCTATGCAGATGATTATGGTTATGACATTCGGGTATGAGTTAATATATTGTGATATTATGTCATACTAATCTAGATTGAGTGTGCATATGTGATTGTTATGCATGAATGATAATTTTTTATGAGTTTATGATGTGAACATGTTAGCTAGTTACTTTCATGGATATCATGGCCTTATTTATGTTTGAGTTGATGTGTTGTGAATTTATATCATGCTAATCTATATTGATTGTGCAGACAATATAACATCCCATGAGATACATTAAGGTATGAGTTTTCTTATGTCGTCTATTTGGATTTTGAATGTTTAATTACATTTTCTATTTGGTGTTTGAGTATTTTTCATATATTGTGCCATCTATATGTTGTCTGAATGTTTGATTAATTTCATGATACGAGTATGTGTCTATAAAACCGTATGAAGAAATTATTTTGTTTAAGATGGTTGTAGTAACTCAATAGGTGTCGAGACAACTGATATATACCTGAGTGTAAATAGGTGATAGTTGTAGCTTTATGACTACGAACGTGAGTTCGTTGATGAGTATGACATGGCTATTAGTCTCGATAAAGGTTGATTTCAAATTAATAGACACAATGTCTTTATATTTGAAACGTGTGACATACATGTGTGAACAGTTGTAGCGAAACATGCTTGGTACTAGTGTGACAAGGTAATAGTTGATTTTTTGATATAACTAACAGCTAGGTGATGTGACAATGCATAGTAAGATTCATGTGCACCCAGGTAAAAGGTAAAAGAAATGACTTGGGTGTGAATTCCTTTGGCTATATTTGGAAACTGCAATTCCAAATGAATGAGTGCTTGGCATGAATACATGAATTCTTTTTAACCTTGATTTTTTTTACATTATGTGGATATGTGCTATATTTATGAACATGTATTCGACAGGTATAACAATTGGTTTCCATTTATGGCAGGATCGGTCAAGGAATTGGAATTCCTTGAGAGATGGTATGTACATGTTCATTTATAAGGCGATGTGATTGACACAACAAGGTAAGGTAACTAATATACTATTATGTTTATTTATGCATTGATAGTTATGTGTTTATGGTAGTATGATGCAGAGGACTGCCTAGCAAAAGAGATTGCCATGAAATCTTGAAGAAGGCTCGAGTTGATATCTCCTTGGGAGGCATTGGGAACCCATGGGGATTGATTCATGGTGTCTATTGCTAGTTTTGTCATTTTGGTATTTTGTAATTTGTTTTTGCTTCATTTCTAATTTTGTTTATGTCTAGTGTATAGCCATACCATTTTGTTTGTGGTGTCATATTTGTATTGGTTTTTCATGGTTTTCTTCTTGTTTGTTTCTTGTTCTTGCCTTTTTTGTTTTGAGGGGCTTGGGAATTGGTTGGGAATGAGGAGTTTAATGGAGCTCAAGGAGAGATAAATGAAACATGATAGGTACTGTAAGACCTAGATTAAGCTTAGTGCATGTATAAGGGTAGTTGAAGGCAAGAGTATGAAAATCAGTTGGATTGGTTGGGCTCATTGAGGCAAATAGACGATGGTAGGATAGTCATGAGAAAAGGGATCAGGAAAGGTAAAGTAAATGGATTTGAGGCATCTGATGCCTTGACTATGTTGGGAACGGTTGTTCTCAATGTTGTGCATGTTGTGCACAAATAAAGGGAGTTATCTTAAACTAGACCTTACAATATATGGTAATTGTGTTGTGACTTTGATTATGTTGATATTTATATATTCATATGTGTATGTATATATGTATGTATGTATGCATGCATGTATGTCATTGATTGATAGGGTCATTAAGATTGTTTTTTTCTAGCATTCACATGGACCATAGATGTATGTATGCAATTGTATGATAGGGTGATTAGGGATCATGATTGTTTTATGTTGATGTTTGTATGTATATATGTATATATGTATATATGTATGTCATTGTCTGACAGGGTCATTAGGAATCATTATTTTGGAGGAATGATTTCTTATGTAGGTGAACGGAGTGAATATTTCCTAGTTTATGAGGAATCAAGTGGGAAGAGTAGTTGGAACATATCTACAAGGTCATTATCATGTGGATATGAATTGATATTAGATGCTTGTACTATGCCTATGTTTATGTTATCAACAGGTAATATTGAGAGATACATCAGTAGAATGGAAGCAGTGTTACTGGTGGCATGTTGGAACATGCCTCAATAGTGGAAAGACACTAGAAGAAAGGTTGATTGGTAGATTCAATATGTGGTCTATGGATGTACATTACTATTGTTGTATATACTTGTACATGTTCCACTTGTGATGTTGTGTGCATTCGGTCTTGGGTATATATGGTGTTGTGTACATATTGTTTATGCAATGTTATGTATAGATGGTGTTGTTTACAGATGGTGTTGTGTGCATGTTGGATATGTGGTGTTGTGTACATATGGTTTTGTTCACATGTTGGATATCCGGTGTTGTATACATATGGTGTTTTTCACATGATGGATATGCAGTGTTGTGTACATATGGTGCTTTGTGCATTTTTCATATGCGGTGTAGTGTACATATAGTGTGGTGTGCATGTTGTACATATGGTGCTATGTATATGTGTTGATGTGTGTATGATTATACTATGGTGTTGTTTGCATGTGGTGTCATTTACATGTTGTACATGGGGTTTTGTGTGTAAGTGGTGTTGTATACATGTCGTAAATGTGGTACTATGTACATGTCGTGCAAGTGGTGTTGTGTACACGTTGTGTAGGTGGTGTTGTTTACACGTGGTGTTTTGTACGTCTGGTGTAGGTAGTGTTGTGTATAGGCAGTATTGTGTACATGTTGTACATGTGGTGTTGTGTGCATGTCGTACATGCTATTTTGTTTACATGTGGTATAATTTGCATGTTATACATGTTATTTTGTGTACATGCGGTACTACATATGTGAATTGTCTAGTTATGGAATTGTGACAAGTGTATTTGTTGTGTTGTACTCTGTGTACGTATATATATTGTATTGTACACTACATGTAGGTGTATGTATGTGTTTTGTTGTACATCGAGTGTAGGTGTATGTATTGTGATGTGATGTACATTGGATGTAGGTGTATGTATTGTGTGGTGTCATACATTGTGTGGATATATGTGTTGTAATGTACGTTGTGTATGTCTAAGTGATTGAAGAAAATAAAAAGGCACTGGGTGTTTGCTGTGTGTGGCAACCGATCTGGTGTGTGTACCGAAATAACAAAGGTAGAAGAAGAGGATCGATTAAAGGATAAGTATTAGTATCTTATTTTAGTTTTATTATGCATGTGATCTATGATTCTAGTTTATGATGGTTACATGTGATCTATGATTATTGTTTATGATGATTACATGCAATTTATGATTATGATTTATGATGGTTTTGTTTGAGCTAACCGAATGTGATATGTCTATACATGATGATTTGATCAAACAACTAGTTCAACTTGTTATGACAAGAAGTAAGCAAAATTGCAATTGTACCTTATTGACGGGCCACCAATGAGGTATGATTTAAATTTATACCAATGAGGTATGCTTTAAATTTATTTCAATTCGTTTTCAATCTAATGGAAGTTATGTGCTTGGTACAGGAAAGCATGGAAATGCTAACTAGGTGGTTGAAACTGAGTACAAGAACTAGCAGTGTGAGTAAAAGGAATTGGAACATGCAACAATATGCTAGTAAGGAAATAAGGAGCAGGCTATTCTGAGACATTGGTACCCAATAATGTCCATTGGTTTCCACGAGCATGCTATGGCCGGTTTGATGGTTTTGAGGTAGGGATATGCCTTGGTTTTTTGGACCTTTTGATGCAAGGAATCTTTGCCAAGGGAGCGATCACTTGAGGGACTGTGTAGTAGAGAATGGCATGCCTACAAAACTTGGAAGGTGTGTGGCTGAACGGGAGGGGGTGAACAAATTGTTCGAGGGAATGTGTAGTAGAGTATGGAAGGTCAGGGATGGATTTGTTTTGTTCATTGGCATTACCAGATGGAATCATATGAAAATTGGGAGTGTTCCCTAGAATAGTGAGCCGATAATAATTCACTAAGAGGAGAAATGGAGCAGGATTTTAGTGTTGGAAATTGGATGCAGCTTTGACTTTGGCAGTGGATTATGGGCTTCCTGGGAAGGAGGTGAATCATGAATTAATTTGAGGGTGGAGGTGTGAGCCTCTGGATTCCCTTGTTACTAATACAGGCATTGTATCCTTTTATTTGATGGTTGTGAAATTGTGCATATGTATATATGTGTATGTTATCATAAATATTGTATTGAGATGGATTTATAAATCTCCATAGATAGTAAGATTATTTGTTGGTTGAAGCACATGTGCATGAGTAAATATATGGCAGTTATTATAAATATTGTAATGAGCTATGCTATAAAGCTCCATAGGCAATATATTTTTGTTTCAGCAGTTTGTTTCTTTATAGGTGTCATTCAACGTCGAGGACGATGTTCCCCCAAGGGGGAGGGTTCTGTAACAACCCTCGTTAAAATTTCATGTAAAAAAATTATAATGCCAAGGTCATGAGACATGTATTCCAAGATTAAAGGTGGGAAAATCATCCTAGTGGGTGTTCATTTAGTTTATTAATGGCTAAGGAAATTGGCAAAGACAATGGCAAAGCCTTTGGAAAGGCAAAGAGACATTATTTGGAATTTATTTATGAAATAATGAAAATTAAGATAAAAGGAAGGTGAAAGGTCATAGGTTGCATGTGAGGAGGAAAATGAAGGAAAAATAATGGAAATTAAAGAAAATAGATGCCTCAATGATAAAAATGTTTCTGAGGATCAGTTCATGGCTTTTGCCAGTGTTATCATTTTGTCAATTCATTTTTGGATCTCGCATTTTCTACTCTCTCTCTCATACTCTTGGACACTTAGAGTTTTCTTGGAGCACTCTTGGAGGAGTGTGGAATACTTGGGATTTGGACCAAGAAGGGAAAATAAGAGTAGGAAAGTACAAGAGGACATCGAGATGAATAGCTACAATAGGTTCTTATTGTAGGTACCGAGTTGCATGTATGATTTCCTTGCTAGTTTTGGCATGCATGACACATTCATGTGGTTTCTTGGTCATGATCTGTCATTGGCATGGAGGATTTCCTGGATTGATGGTGCATTTTCCTAACCTTTCCATTTCTTGGATAGCCATGGTGTTGTGGGTGTATTTCCTTTTTTTCTTGGTTGGTTCTCATGTTCCTTATGGCTGTGGGTTGACTTACTAGTGCCTAAAAGCCTTAGTTGGACAAACGCTCTATAAGCCATGTAAAAAACTTGGTTGAGTTACTATTCCTAGAAGCCTTGGTTGGAAAAACACTTTGGAAGCCCTTGGTGAGTTAAGTTACTAGTCCTAGAAGCCTTGGTTGGAGAAATGCTTTAGAAGCCTGACAACAACTATGGGTTGAGTTACTAGTATTGGAAGCCCTAGTTGGAAGAAACACTTTGAAGCCCAGGATAACTTGGGTAGAGACCGATCTGGTCGTGGTTAGTGATGTCTAACCATGAGGTGGAATCATTAGTTGAGTGTTTAGGTGGTTTGGCCTATGGGAGCCCTAGTTTGGTTTTTTTTTTTTTTGTTTCATGAGATTCAACATTCATGCTTGGAATATGGAATGGGGGTGAGCAAAGTGGATATTGGTGACCACCCACTTATTCCACCTAGACCCCCATTTGGTTTCATATGTTCCCTTGTTTATTACAAAATTTACTATTTTTAGGATTTTTTCAGGTCCTGAACTTTCGAAGCAGTTTTGACTTGCTAAAATGGCATTTTTTTAGGTTTGCATCAATTCCATTATCATAGACAAGGGCTTGTCGCAAATGTTGTAGTACTTGGAGAGATATTTCCAACAAGGCATTGTACACACCTAACAGAGATAATACGACCAAATTATGACCTCGGGAAGTTGGCTACCCAACTAACCCCAACGAGGCCCACAAACTCTTGGTGTTCCATCTCCTGAGGTTAGGGTTTTGGTTGTTTATAGTTTTCCCTTGTTGTTTAATAATAAATAGGCCCTTGAGCCTCATTATAATACAGTTCAAATGCATGTAGCCACCACATCTATTCTCATAGATAAGATACCATTGCACGAGCTAATTTATTTCCATTCTATTTGTAAGCATATTTCAATGTTTGATATTAATGAAATTAAGTTTTATTTTTGTTTCATATTTGTATTTATGGTTATATATGTAATTTGTTGCATTCCTTTTTAAGTTCAAATTAATGGTATCAGGGTAGTCTTCTCTTTCTTTGTTTTTATTTGCATGCCCCCAATGATGTCGGGATATAAGGAGTTAGGGCTTGAACTAGTCGAACCTTTGCAAGACCAACCTCACAAATCCTGACGACCTCCCATGGTGGAAGAAAAGAAAGATGAGGGGGAAGGATCCTTTCAAAATATTTCTCGAAGAATTCCTCCAGCGACAGAGGAATGTGATAATGGACAACATTTCCCATATCCTTCAGCAACTACCTAAAGGCAATGCATATTCTTCCAACAACCACTCTAGAAGCGCCACGCCCTTTAAGGTACAAGTTAAATTTAACATCCCCATATTTGAAGGTCAAATAGATGCAGACACCATAGATAAATGGTTAAATCTACTTGAAGGATTTTTTTGTTTCATGATTTTTCCAACCAAGAAAATATTACTTTTTCACTTCTCAAAGTTTCCCTCCACGTCAAAGACTAGTGGGAGACCTACTGTGAGAAGAAGGATGAAAGTAAACCATCACTATTTTTAGTTGCACCCACCTGGAACTCATTTAGGGATGCCATCAAGGAGAAGTACTACGTTGTCGTGATATATGAGGATAAATACATAAAGTTGACCACACTGTGGGAGGGAAGGGACCAAGACGTGCCAGAGTTTACCAATTTTTTTTATACCCTTCACACAAAGTTGGGTATCAAGGATTATGAGTGAAATTTGGTACTTAAGTAGCATGATTGTAAACATAGATACATCCAGGAGGATATGAAGTTCTTGGACATATCCTCGCTTGGCATGATGTACTAACACAATGTGAAGATTGAGTGTAAGTTTAAACAGAAGAAGAGAGACTTTGGATATGTGAATCTGAAGTAAGGGAAAGGTACCCCCGAACCACAGAGAAAATGACAAAGCCAAGGTAGGGTGACCCAATAAAACCCATCGAAGTTACAAGCAAAGAACAAAACCAAAAAGGCAAACAAGGAAATGGGGAAATGGTGTGAGTTCCATAAGATCTCCACTCACAACACAAGTGAGTTTCGGTCCAGGTAGTCATTAGTGTTCGAGCTAAAGGCTTCTAAATTAGATGCATGTTTAGACTCTGAGTCAAAACTTGACAAGGGGAAAGAAAAAGGGAAGCAAATCATTGCACGGAGCCCAGTGCCACCATGGCCACCACCAAAATCTAGAATAATGAGCTTGAAGATCCAGAGGAGGGAGGATGCCTCTCCACTCACAGTTGTGGGTGAAAGGTTCTCTATTGTAGTTCATTGTTGACAAAGGGAGACAAAAGAACCTCATTTTAGCAGAGGTTGTGAAGCGGCTAGGCCCACCGATTATAACACATCTGCAACCATACACCATCGGGTGGATTCACCAAGGACGTGATCTCCACGTCAGCCAACAGAGTCGCCTTCCCTACAAATCAAACCCTTCATAAATGAGGCACTGTGTGATGTTTCTCCTCTTGAATTTTGTGATGTATTATTAGTAAAACCATACTTTTGGAAGTGGCATGTTGTATATGAGTCTAGACCTCGCTCTATGATTATTAATTTGCGAAATAATTTGTACAAGGTACTGGAGGTAGCCCCACCTACTGCAATCTATTCAATCTTTGCAAAGAAATGCAGTAAGACCATTTCAAATGCCAGGAAATTTGTTTTCCTTTTGATTCTCCCTCAAGGCAAGAAGAAGATTGTGGCCACAACTTCCAGAGAAGGATCCTTCATACAATAGCAGCAGATGGACAAGGTCATGGAGGAGTACAGGGAAATTTTGACCTCACCTATGGGGGTACCTTTACACTGTCAGGTCAAGAACTCCATCAATTAGACCCTGGGTATACCACTACCCAATGGAACAATATATCAATGCTATGTTCTAGAGAATGATGACATCAAGAAGCAGATTCAAGAGTTATTGAAGAAAGGCTACGTCAGGCCAAGCTCATTGTTGGTTGCTAAATTTGCCTACTTTTTACCCACCTTTCTATGCCTTTCCTATACTCATGTCATGTCCTTGTTGGTCTATTTGTATTGTAAACATGAGAGGTATAACTATTTTCATTTCTTTGTGAATTATTAATCGATGAATCGTAGTCATAGGAGATTATTTCCTAAAGTGAATTGCTAACTTAAGTTTCCTTACAGATTTGAAGGCATGATTATCAAGACCATGATTCATCATATGACGACAATCGAGTTGGTAGCACTATCTCTGGATATCATTTACAATAGTGGTTCAACTTATCGACCACCACAAGTGTTATCTTTATATTCTATTGTATCTTGAGAATGGCTATGTATTTGTAGGTAGACATCTATTGTAATCTTAGGAATTGTCAGTTGTTAAATGAAATGTATAAGTAGTTTTATGGGGTGGGGAAATCCACCACAAAGAGATACACGAAAATTTTGGGTTGTAACAATAGACCCTTGTAATGTTAGTTTGATTTATGCAATTTCTGATGTTTTGAGCATTTCATATTTCTTGATCTTGCCGCAACCCTAATCAAGGAGTTGGGCCCACTCTCCTAACCAGATTCTGTTGGATTAGTTGTGTGCATAGGTTTATTTCTGTTGCATTATTTTCTTGTTGTGTAATGATGTATTAGTGTATTTTTGTGAGTCTTAACTTGTTATTACTCTGATTTTTGTTACATTTATTACTTATTGTTACACATTGTTATGTTTATGATTGAATGTTCAATGTTGGGTAGGGAAATTGTGGCCTGCATATACCTTGCATGATAACCTCGAAATAACTTGTCGAGCCCTGGGTTGACAACTAATGTGGAATTGGGTGAATTGTATGATTCATATCTGAAGACCAAAATTTTGGCGTCGCTGTCAAGGAGGTTATCGAAGGCTTGAAAGTAGCACTAGCATTGACAATAGGACCACTCTCTCATCTTGGGGAGGGAAGTCTTTTCACCCTACTCCAGGTCCTGAGAATTAGATTGTTTTGTTTCTTTCATAGAAGCTGCTCTCGCATCCTAGTAAGGGAAGTTTTTTTCACCATATTTCAGGTCCCGAGCTTAGGTTTTGTGGCTCATTTTTTTTCCTTATTTTCCTTTCTTTTAAGGGGCCACTCTCTCATCTTGGGGAAGGAATTTTTCACTGTACTTTAGGTCCTAAGATTTTGATTTGCTTGAATTCTTTCCTTTTATTTTCTGATTACATGAACAGAGATACAAAAAAAAGGGGAAGGGGAAGACCCCCAAAAAGAGGAAGGAGAGATCTAGGCAAAATTACCTGCATCCAAGAAATCATTTCAAACACTAAGTCAAGAGCATCATCATGAGCTATTGTTAAGGTGAGATGTCATATGAGATCTAGAGGGTATTCAGTTTCACAATGAGAACCTCTCCCAACAATACAAGCACAATTCAGGGAAGAAGAAGTAACAAGTAGAGGATTGGAGGAACTTAACATTGTGAGTTCAGAAGAAGAATACTTGAGGGAATTATCTGCACCATTTGATTGAGTAAGTGCTGTCAAATAGCCTCAACCGCACATTATAGAACTACCAAAACCTCTTGAGATTTTAAGTGAATATTGGTAGATATTCATGGGTCCTATAGCCTCTTTTATCAAATTCTCAATTCGCGATATCAGGGATGATGTGCCTATGAAGCCTATTCCTTTGAAAACATTACCTAACTTCCATGGTCTTTCTTCAAAAGATTCGAACACATTCCTATTTGAATTCAATGTTGTCTATTGGGGATATGACTATATTTCTGATGCCTAGAGATTGAACATATCCCCCACCACTTTGAAGAGAACAACTTTGAGATTGTTCATGGGTTTAGGGCGGAAATCTATTACTACATGGGATTATATGAAGACAATATTCCTCAAAAAATATCAAGACTACTACAAATCCCAAGATATTAAGGAAGAAATCTTTAATATTATGCATAAAGAGGATGAGAACATGGAGGACTTTGTGGAACGTTTCAAATACAATTTGCAGAGATCGGACCATAGTCATCTGGATAAGGACATCCTCAATATAATTTTTCTCTAGGAACTAAGGGAGGAATCTTTGGAACTTTTGAAGGTAGTAGGAAAGGGAGATATATCAAAGGAAGAATTCGACACCATCTGAGAATTGTGCATTAAGTGTTTACGTGGAGCTATGAGGCATAGGAATGGGATCTAAACCCTCAAGAAATCTAGTGGTGGAGTTACGAAAGAAAAAATTGGAAACTTGCTTGACAAATTGAGGATCGATATCTTGAGCACATTCTCCTCACAGCTGGACATTTTACAAGTGAAACAAAAGGAGATGGAAGCATAGAAGGCTATGTCCATTTTCTTCCCTCATTACAGGAAGAAGCACCCATTGAAGGAATGTCCACTGAATATTGTCGAGACCTATGCGATATGTGAGCAAATTCATTCAACTAGCACTTGTCCATCTCTTCTTGGGCTGAAGGTAGTTTTTCAGGGAGAAAATGAAGAGATAGATCAAGTGTACTTCATGGGATCAAGGAAACCATGGCATCCACGACCACAAAACATTAATCAAGGTATGCCTCAAGACCCCTCTCAGTATTTTAATAATTTGAATTTCGAGCCTCAGTTTGTACCTTTTTCACCTCCATGGTCGCGTCCTTTCAATATCCAATGCCCTGGAAACCATGGTTCCCTCAATCTGGTCCAACCCCTTCATGGGCCCACAATTGGCATGGACCTCCTCCTCCTTCAGAATAGTTCTCCCAAACTATGAAACAATAGAAGTTACAACTGGCCTCTAATGCCTCCACAAGTAATCGTCATCTTCTTCCATAACTACCTATTCAATCCAACCCAAATCCAAAAAATAGGGGGGCTCAACAAGTTGAGACACTCAACCTTCCTGCATATAGTATTGCCACCGCAGAATGTAATGAATTAAATCTCTAGTCCAGACTGATGGTAAATACTCAGGCTTCACCAATAATTATTCAACATACTAATGATGAAGTCTTAGAACGAGAACCTAGGAAGTCTGCTCGAACAACTGGGGATGAGTCAACGCAAAATCCTATGGAACAACAACCCCCTTCTCAAACAATTGTTACTATAGGATGTTAGACTGGTCCTTCTTATCCTGAGAGACTATCCTTGAGAAAAAAAAGTCATCATCCTGAATTTGACTATTTAGGGGAATTGCAAAACTATTTGTCAAAATATCATTACTCTAGACTATGAGGGATGTATCGATTTATGCCAAAGTGATCAAAGAATATTTCTCTAAGAAACCTAGAAGAAAACCAAAGGGTGCACTCTCTATTCATGTTATGGGAAAATTAACGGACATAATGTTGGGGACGCCCACATCTGTTAAATACGGGGATCCAAGGAACCTGATTCTTATAGTACAGATTAATTGGGTTGATATCCCAAACATGTCGGTAGACTTGGGGGCAACAATTATTTCCATAACTTTTGTAACTGTGATAACCTTGGGCTTGCGAAACCTTAAACTAACTCCCACCATCCAAGAATTGATAGATCAGTCTACTATAAGACTGGTATGGAAGTTGGAAGATATAACCATATCAATAGACTCATGGCAGTACCCTGTCGATATTTTGGTATTACATACCCAATCCCCAGCTACATCCTTTGATTTTAGGAATACCATGGCTTGCAACCACATATGCTTACATTGGGTGTCGATCAGGAAACATGGAAATATCCAATGGGGAAGTTACAAAGAATCATATCATTTATCCCCCTGCAGAACCGAGTTCACTAGGTAAACCAAGATTTACCTTAATACAAAAATATCTACCTATGAAAGGCCCTAAACCTGAAAATAAATAAATTAGATGAAATATTACCATTGGTCAAGCCCTTTGTTTTAAGGATGAAACAAAGAATGATGCCATTAGTACCTTTATTAGTAGCCCCAACTCCGTTTCTAATTCAACCCGCCAACTATTAGAATCTATTATGAGTTGCAATGTTCAGGAAGCCATTGAACTAAAGACTGAAGTTGAAAATGTTCTTGTAATTGTACCTCGTAACATTGTTCCTATAGAAATTGAACTAGGGAGAATGTTGAACATGAATCCTAACCTTTCACATTCCCATTCTGAATGGTCACTAAAATTCCTTCGGGATCAGAAAGAAGCCTTCACTTAGGAATATACATATATTAAAGGAATCCCTATTGACTTATGCACTCATCACATATACATTAAATAAGAATTTCGACTTGTTCAGAAACCACAGAGAAGAATGAATCCTTCTCAAAAGAGCATTGTCAAAGATGAACTACAAAATCTATTAGATGTGGGATTTATTTACCCAATCTCAGACAATCAATGGGTATCCACACTAGTCATTTTTTCGAAGAAGAATGGCAAGTGGTATATTTGTGTTGATTACATGGAATTAAATAAAGAAACTCAAAAATATCATTTTCCCTTACCCTTTAACCAAGTCCTTGATACATTAGCCGTAAAGAAGTTATTCTCCTTTCTGGATGGATTTAGTGGGTACAACCAAATCCAAATACCTTGTGAGGATTAAGATAAAACTATCTTCACATGCCCTTGAGGAACCTTTGCATACTGAGTCCTCCCATTCGGTCTCTGTAATGCACCCACTACCTTTCAATGGGCAATGTTAGGAATATTTTTTGATCTAGTCAATGATAGTGTTGAAATCTACATGGATGACTTCACCCCATATGGGGATTCTTTTGAAAAATATTTGGAAAAACTTAGAGAAAGTACTTAAAAATATGTAAGGAAACACATGTTTCTCTTATTACAGTGAAATTCCATAAAATAATGAAAGAAGGAATAGTGTTGGGACACCTGTTCTCAACTGTAGGAATTCAGGTTGATCTTGCCAAGGTAGAGGTAATATTAACTTTTCCTACACCTAAGACACCAACACAGATGCATAGTTTCATCGGTTATGTTGGCTATTATAGATGTTTTATAGAAAAAAATTCTAAGGTAGCATTCCCACTTTTTCAATTGTTACCTAAGGATGCAGAGTTTGTGTGGATAGATGAATGTGAAGTGATCTTTGTGGAAATCAAAGAACTAGTTTGCAAAGCTCTGATATTACGTGGTCCCAATTGGAAGCTCATGTTTCATATCTCTACAGATGCTTCTCACACAATAGTAGGGGCATCCTTGGAACAACATGAGGACAAGAAATCGTACGCTATTTATTACGTCAACAAGAATCTGACTCTTGCTAAACTAAAATATACGGTAACTGAAAAAGAGTTTTTTGGCTGTTATTTATGTTATTAATAATTTTCAGCATTACATTACAAGGTATCCCACTTTCCTGCACAATGATCATACAACCATCAGGTATCTGATGAATAAACCGATAACTCTTGTTCATCTTATGATATGGTTATTATTAATTCAAGAATTTGATATTACCATTGTAGATAAGCCACGGAAAGATAATGTAGTTGCAAATTTCCTATCTAGGATGGATACAAGTGATGAAGGTACACCTATAAAGGATATCTCTCCAAATGAACATCTCTTTACAATTTCTAATCACACTTTGTGGTATGTAAATATTGCTAAATGTCTTGCTACATGAAAACTACCTCAACTCTTGCCATAGAGAGAGCAACAAAATATTATCCATCATAGTGCCCGTTATTCATGGATACAGGGATACCTATTTTATACAGGAACTGATCAACAAATCTGGCACTGCATAGGTAAATATGACATCTATAATGTCTTGAAATTTGCTCATGATGGGCCCTATGGAGGGAATTTTGCAGATAAGTGAACAGGTCATAAGGTATTACATATCGGGTACTATTAGCCCTTTATTTTTCATGATGCAAGGAAATATGTTTGAGGGTTTGATAGATGCCAGTGGATGGGGCAGCCTAATTGTTCAGATGAAATTTTGTTACAGCCTCAACTAGATCTTAAGCCCTTTGAGAAATGGGCTATCGATTTCGTTGGGCCATTCAATCCACCTTCACATCGGAAATTCCACATTCTGGTTTGCACGGATTATGTGACAACATGTGTAGAGGCCAAGGCTATTGTAAAAGAAACAGAACAAGTTGTCTGAGACTTCTTATTTAAAGAAATTGTCACTTGGTACGGATCTTCTAGGGAGATAGTTTCATATGGGGGGAGCAATTCACATCACATCTGATAGCAGGACTTATGAAGAAGTATGGAATCAAACATAGGGTGACATCTCCATGTCATCCTCAGGTGAATGGTCATGTTGAGAGTAAAAATAAAGTGTTGAAGAATATCCTTGCGAAGAATGTAGCAAACCATTGCCGAAATTGCGCTGAAAAACTTCCTGAGGCACTTTAGCCATATAGAAAAACATGGCAAAACACAACAGGATTTTCACCATATGAGATTTTCTATGGGAAATCCCATTTGTTTCTGGTGGAATTTGAAAAATAAGATTCTCAAGACAGACCTTGAAGTAGGTTTGGACCTTTCAGAAGCCCAGAAATACTGACTAGAATAGTTAAATGAGTTGGAAGAAATTCATTTGAAAGCTGTACAAAACATTGTTGTGACTCAATAGCAGCGAATTAAATGGCATAATAAATTAATCAAGAAAAAGGAATTTGAAAGAGGAGATTAGTTGTTTCTCTACAACTCTTGGTTCAAATATTTTAAAAGAAAACTCGCTCTAGATGGATGGTACCGTATGAAGTTGACATGGTGTTTGATAACAAGATTGTTAGACTTGTAACAATCGATGAGGCACATACTCCCCTGATCTTAAATGGACACCGCCTTAGATTGTATCACTGTTCAGCTTCTAAAGACTCCTCTATTAAACATCTCTCTGATAATTATGGTTTTGAAATTGTTAGTGTAGAGAACTCTTCTAATGTACCTCTTTCTTAATTCAAAAAAAAAAATACACACCACATATATATATATATATATATATATATATATATTATATATATATATATATATATATATATATATAATAAAATGTTGTTACTACTCTATCATTATTTTTCTTGTAGGTACTTCACTGGTTTGGTTACTCCTTTAGCATTGTTACTCCTCTGGTGTTGTTACTTGTAGCGATTCGGTCTAAGTACTCATCCAATTTTGTTACTCCTCCAGTGTTATTACTCCTCCGGTGTTGTTACTTTGTCAAGGTAAGTTGCCACGTATATCCCCGATCAACTTCATGGATTTGATTGATATTTCAACTATGACATGACTAGACATGACTATGGACAGTCATACCTTAGGTGGGGGTAGGTATCATATTTAATGTTAAATATGTCATATTTAATAGCAATGATGATCCATCATTATCGTTGTTGAACCTCGCAAAAACTCGTACATTCTATGATCATTATTCTGATCCCCACCATACCTTGCACATTTATCCAAACGCATTG
Source organism: Pinus taeda (assembly GCA_000404065.3). Taxonomy (NCBI): domain Eukaryota; kingdom Viridiplantae; phylum Streptophyta; class Pinopsida; order Pinales; family Pinaceae; genus Pinus; species Pinus taeda. The sequence continues at coordinate 538,330 of APFE030810047.1, forward strand.
AAACTTGAACCTCACACAATTGCATTGAATTATTGTCCTTTCCAATGCGTTGTAATAATTTCCATTATTACCATGATCTACCTTGGATTTTCCCCATAACATTTGCCCTGATTTCCCTATCACATCATCCTTTGCCACCGTAATCCCTGTCATCATAACTTTAGCAGCTAACACTCTCCTCAACGGTTTTTCTACTATTCCGAGTGCTGCTATAGAGTAACTGGCAGAATGGGTGGGCAAGCTGTTAGGCATAAACCGGAAGATACATCGCAGGTCCGGTGCCATCCATATGTATGGCAGGTTTTTTAAGATGCAAGATGACAAACCTATTTTGATAGGTTGCAAGGATTCGATGAAGCTGTTGCAGTCGAATTTGCATTGAATTTGGATGGGAATTATTCCAAAGTCCATGTGCTAGACATTCCTGTCACTGAAGAAATTATCTCAGTGAATTTCTGCAAGGAAGACAAAAATGGTTCACCCGGAAATTTCCCTTACCATAATTTTCAAAACTATTCTTGCAAGCAGGAGAAACTGTGGTTCAGAGGGGAAGGGGATACGATCGGAAATCCTTGTCACATCCATGGGTCAAAGTCACATACTTTGTTGTAAAATACATTACTTTTAAAGATCAACTCCCTACCTTGTTCAAATACCATTTTAAACTTCTTCCATGTCTTCGGTTCTGTCATGTTCACTCTCTTGATATGCCATATTTCTTATGGAATAACCTTCAATTAATGGCACGGGTTTCTCATCGGTCGCGTCAAGCATTGGTGGTCCTCATGAACCACAATCTTATCAAGTTGTTGGTGGTGCATGCCCTGTCATAGACTTCCATGGCTTGGCCAAAATTCACTGAATTAGCAGAAGAGAAACTTGCGACCGTGATGCCAGAAAGAGAGGAAGAAGAATCAGTAGCAGAGGAAGAAATCGCAGATGACACTGCTACACATGAAACAACATCAACTGCCTAGCAATTGGAGGAATTGGTGATGGAACAAGCTATAGTAGAATCTCTAGTAAAGAAAGGGACCACATAGACATTGTTACACAAGAAGCAACATCGAATTATGACCTAGAAGCAGAAGAAATGGAGGTAGAAAGGAGTGCGGGCGACGTTGTTACACAAGGACCAACATCGATTATCAACCTGGAAGCAGGAGAAATGGATGTGGAAGGAAGCACAAGTGATGTTGTTATACAAAAACCAGCGTTGACTGCTAAATTGATGGAAGAATTGTTGGTAGTGGAAGAAACTGCAGGCAATGTTGTTACACAAGAACCAACGTCGCCTACCAAAGTGGTAGAGGAACTGGTGGAAGAAACAAGAGCCATAGTCGACATTGTTACACAAGAATCACCGTTGACTACGAAGAAAGTGACCGAAATAGAAGAATAGGTGGCAGAAGAAGCACAGGAAGAAAAGGATAATGAGAGTGTAGAACAATCAGTAGATAAAGGGAAAGGAGAAAGAATTGAAGGACTTGAAGCAGTAGGCACTTGAAGGATAGAGATTGAGGAATATATCCCTCATTCTCTGCTTTCCACTTCCCTACCAAGAGGGGCAAGAAATATTTTCACCCCTAGACGCTTGGTGAAAGAAAAGATCTCTTCCCCGATACTAAGATTTGTAGGGACAGCTATGAGCACCATTGTCGACACTGTCACACAAGAACCAGTGTCGACTCGTGGAAAAATTGGGAAAATTGAAGAAATTGTGGTCAACACTGTTCCACAAGAACCAATTTCAGCCAAAGTGAAAATTGAATAAATTATGGCTAATGTTATTTCCACAAAGCCATTGGAAGAAAATGTTGTTGTTGGTACCAACCCACAAGGGCTAGAACCAATTTATGAGCAAATGAAAGAAGATGACCACGCAGCAGAGAAGACATAGGAAAAGGGTATTGAGAATGATACTCCACAAGGGCTTGCAGTGTCTCTGGAGCCATTCAGGGAAGATATGGAGGTTCCAAGACCTGTAGAAGAAGATGTTGGGGCCATCCCCCGAGTTGTGGAGCAAACAAAAGAAATAAGGGTGAAATAGGAGTCGGTTGATGAGTTCACTAACGTTAATCCACCAAATCCCACACCGGCCATGAGACCAATGGAGGAGGTCATTATCAAATATAAATTCATTGAACAATGTGCAAAGAGAAGATCCCCCATCCAGGAAAGATACCATTCACAGTTTAAGGAGAATATGCAATTAAAATGGAAATTATTAAGCTAAGGAAGCAAGTGTTATGCTTACGGAGATGGGTGAGGAAGCATAAGAGGAATGTCATTCGGGCTGCTGTAAATCCTAGAGCCAAAACCACTTCAGCAATAGTGCATACTGAAGACAAAAATACAACTTCAACAGCCGCACAGGCTGAGTCATTTTTGCATCTATTTGAATCGCAGGAACTCTTGTTAACCTCAAAAATTTAGAAATGGAAGGCTATTGCGTCTTGCCTTCAATGGGGGTCTATCCCTTTGGAAGCCCATTGGGAAGGAGTGAGAGGAATTTGAGAACAAGCTATGAAAGTGGTAACCTATTATAAGACCCAGATAGAGAAAGCAAAGAAGAAACAGTAGAAGCAACAGAAAAAGATTGAGGTATTAGAAGAGCATGTGCAGCTACTGAAGGCTGACAAAGATGAAATGTTTTATCTGGCATAACAGGTGATGGCGTGCCGACCTCCTACTCATATTTATGCTTTGTTCCTCCATGACTAGTACTTGTTCTTCTGTTTGGAGAGCATCCATCAGGAGATAATGCAAATCCAAGATCCAATACAGTTTCTGCGGATCCTGAGGGGTCACAATATCCTGAACCAACACTTAATGTGTTAACTATACATGCACGATTATTTTCTAGGGAATGATCAATCATTCAATCCAGTGCCATATGTGGGGGATATTCAACTGAGAGTCTTCACCTCCTTCACGATTAAGTAGTTTAAATGGAATAAATCCTTCAACACATTCGAAGAGAATTAAGTGAACATACCACTTGTAATTCAAATGGAGCATTATTAAGCTGTGAATATTTTTAACAAGCATAGTACCTTCTTAGAAATAGGACAGAAGGATCAGATGCTGACAACACAAAAGTGGTATGCTGACATGTGTACAAAGAATATTTTTACTTATCAGGAGGAGGCCCAGGACAACTGTCAGAAACGATTGATGATGTCATCATTAGCAGTAAGGACACATGAACCTTTTGGGGCCCTTAATTTTGTTTAGGCTTTGGAAAGAATACCATAATATATTGTATGTATTCAACATTATGGGACCTTATGGATGGGTCTGAGATTTCGATTTCCCATTGTTTGGCTTCTAGCTAACCAATACACACCATATTATGTGGTAGATAAGGATTGGTGGAAGGAAGTTATTCACACAGATGGAAATAAGGTTCCCGGAACATAAATGGCCATGAGATATGACCTTGCACAGCTTCATGATGACCATAGTAGCTCTAACCCCGATCTGTGCAGAAGATGAGCTATATGAGGACATATAGAAAGGCTAGTTGGGGGGGATGGTGGTTGCTAAATTTACCTACTTTTTACCTACCCTTTTATCACTTTCTTGTACTCATTTCATGTCCCTCTTGGTCTATTTATATTCTAAACAACAAAGGTATACTTATTATCATGTCTTTGTGAATTATTAATTGATGAAGCGTAGTCATAGGGGATTATTGCCTAAAGTGACTTGCTAACTTAAGTTTCTTTGTGGATTCACAAGAATGATGATCAAGACCATGATTCAGTGCATGATGACTATCGAGCTGGCAGCACTATCTCTAGACATCAGCTACAAGAGTGGTTCAACTTATCAACCAACACAAGTGTTATCTTTATATTCTGTTGTATCTTGAGAATCACTATGTATTTGTAGGCAGACAACTACCATAATCTTAGGAATTTCAGTTGTTAAATGAAATGTATAAGTAGTGTTACGAGTAATGAGCCCCAAAAATGGGTAACTATATGGGCTCATTTTGCCTATTGTTTCCATTTAATCCACCATTCTCCATATTTTTGTGCATGTTTTTTAATATATTTATGTCAATTGAGTGAATGGGGATAGTCACTTTGCCACATAGTCTAATGAGTGTTTATTGCAGATTTTTGGACAATTTTTGGACAAGGACCAGGCATTTATGAGCAAATTAGTAGCCAAACATGAGGAAACAGGGTTGAGGATTTATAGGAAGGGTGTCTCCTACATTAATTACCCCTTACTTGAGTTCTCCACCAGCATCTTGGAGTTCAAAGTCTGCCACATCGATGATTCCAAGGGATAGCCGAGCAACTCAAGTGGGGCTACTGTTATCTTCAGTTTTAGGCAGCTGAGTTCCTTAAGTTTAGGAGGACTATTGGGGGTCCTCACTTGTATAAATAAGAAGGCTTCAGGCCTCAGTAGGTTAGCCATTTTATATTCTATTTTTTCACTTTAGTGCAGCGTTGTATTCAGCGCATTTTCGAGCTCTTTTTGTAGGCAGTTCTGTGATGTAACTATTATTTTTTGATCAATGAAGATGAATCCAGCCTTGAACCAACACTGATCTTTTTAAGGGGATTGTAGCTCTTGGGGTTGGGCCCAACCCAAGTGCCCAACACCTCATTTTTGTATCTATATGTTTTTTTCTTGCATTCATGAAATAATTTCTATTGTTTAGGTTAAATCTTGCTTGGTTACTTAGGTTGTTTTTTATGATTAGAGTAGTTGTTCTTGCTTCGGGTTGATTAGATAGTTTGCTGCAATAATATAAAAAGATCCAAAAAAAGGCTACCAAGCAGGCCTTGATCTCCTTTTTGCCTCCTTGGGACCATGAATTGAGACTAAGGCACTTTTGTTGCCACCAAAACGTTGTTTTTGCTTTCCAATGCAATTGCTAGTGTGAGATTTCGAGTTGGAGAAGTTGATATCAGTTGTATTTACATGATTAGATCTGTCCTTGTTCAGTTTCCATAGCTTTCTTACATAACTTCTTATCCATAAATTTATTTTCAACACTTTTCTGGTTTTCAGGTTAGAATTATGTTAAAATAGGTAAAACTCTATTTTTTTAGTTCTTGCTTGGGACAGTTTTGAAAAGTAAGGGTGCAGCTCACTTGTTGAACCCTCCAGCTTATCATTCTTCCATCACCCAACCTGCTCCAGTCCATCTCTCAAGATTTCCTCCACTCATTCGCCATACTTTCCCAAACTGCCCTAATTTCTACGTTCTTGTGTAAAATTGCTTTCTTATCCTTTGAACTAATCCAACCATCTCCTTCATTCCTGATCTTTATCAATAGAGTCCTAGACCCTCCAACACCTTCATCCAACCTTCATTTCCTTTTTTCCAACATTTTTACCCCTTCAAACCTCCAGAAATCACTTTCGGCCTCCGCCTGTATAACTTCCTATAGATCCCCTGCAGCCTTCCTGTAGATCCCCTGCAGCCTTCCTGTAGAAGTTCTGTGAGCGATTTTTCAAAGTTTGATCGCAATGGAAATCTCCATAAGGGTACTAGGGACTTCTTAGGACCCCTCCACACCTTTCTCATCATCTGCAAAAGCCAACTCCATCTCCCTTCATCACCAAACCTCTGCACAATCACAAATAGTTAAAAACACAAGCATAATAATCCTGCATAAAATTGCTCAAAAGTACAAAAAGATGATTTTTCCACATTTTCCTTCAGAAGTAGCTTGAATACATGCATTTTACCTTATCAGTAGTCCATAGCATCCATTTTAGTATTTTGATCTCTTTTTCTTGAAAAAGTAGGGTTAGTGGGTAAAACTAGGGTTTTCTAGGGTTTGCGTTTCCTTTCAGTTTTCATCATCTTTCTGCAAGTAGAATAGCCTCTCTCGAGTTAGCTTTCTTCCATCACAATTAAAAGCTTCTTCTAAGAACTCATAGAAGTTAGCTTAAGCTCCTAGCGAACATGTGCCAGTTGATCAAGTGACAGCATGTAGTAAGAGCTAGTATTGGTGCATACAACACCGTCGCTTCCAAGTTTGTTACGAACTACCAGGTTGATAAAAGTAAAGTAGGGAGTCCCATGAGTTACAACATCATTACTGCAATACTGGAGATCACCAACAGGGTTGGGAAATCCATTGCAAAGAGATACAAGAGAATTTTGGGTTGTAAGAAAAGGCCTCCGTAATTTTATTTTGATTAATGCAATTTTTTATATTCTAAGCATTTCATAGTTCTTGATCTTGTCACAACCCTAATCAATGAGTTGGGCCCACTCTCCTGACCAGGCATTGTTGGATTAGTTGTGTGCGCAATTTTATTTATGTTGTGTTATTTTCTTATTGTGTAATGATTTATTGTTGTGTTGTTGTGACCCTTAACTTGTTGTTACTTTGATTGTTGTTAGAGTTATTACTTGTTGTTACACATTGTTACGTTTATGATTAAATGTTCAATATTGGGTAGGGAAACTGGGGCCTGCATATACCTTGCATAATAGCCTTGAAATAACTAGTCAAGCCCTGGGTTGACAATCAATGTGGAATTGGGTGAATTTTTTTATTCATATCTGAATCTAAACACTCATCACCCTGTTGGAGCCCGATTGTATTGGTATAGAAGAAGGACGAGACTTGGAGACTAAGTATTGACTATCAAGAATTGAACACGATCAATGTATATAATAGGTACCCAATCCAACAAATTAATGACCTTCTAGACCAGCTCAAACGGGGGAAAATATTTCAGAAAGATTGAATTTAAATCCAGTTATCACTAGGTGCCTATCAAACCCTCTGATGTGTGTAAGACTACTTTCAAATCCAAGGAGGTCCTTTTTGAATGGTTGGTCACGCCTCTTGGGTTGACAAAGGCCCCCACAACCTTCATGAGATTGATGGACAACATATCGTGACCCTTTACCAATGCATTCGTGGTGGTATAGTTGGGTGACATCTTGAACTTTAGCCAGAGTTAGGAAGAGCACCTCCACCATATTCGACAGGTCCTCCAAATCCCATGGCAACACAAGTTGTGTGCCAATTTGGAAAAATGCTCTTTTGGCATTACCCAGGTTCAATATCTAGGGTACATCATTGATGAGTAACGTGTGCATATGGACCCAACCAATATAAAAGCCATTCGGGAAAATTTTCTAGGTCTTGCCAATTTCTACTAGAGGTTCGAGTTGGGTTATTTCATATCACTTGACATTTAATTCAGGTCACCAAGAGCGGAGGAAAAGAAGAGTTATTGTTGTCTGAAGCCCAACAAAATTTGTTTGTTGAGTTGAAGCATTGCCTCTGCTCTGCACCAGTGCTCACATTACCAGACCTACAGCAACCATGTGAGATTGAGACAGATGCCTCCGACTATGCTATTGGTGTAGTTCTTACTCAATAGTAGAATCCAATGGCTTACCACAGTGAGACATTACCCCACCTATTACAAAGAAATGTACTCCATTGTGCAAGCTTGCCATCAATAGAAGAATTTCATTATGGGGAAGGAAAGAGCCATCCACACAGACCACCAACCCCTGCATTTCATACACACACAAGGGAAGTTGCAGAATGATTCCCATAAAAAATGGTCCACATACCTACAACAGTTCCATTTGAACATTAAGTATAAGAAGGGAGGAACCAATAACGTTGCAGACTTCCTCAACCAACCACCAGTCATGGCGTTGATCAATGTTCTCAACTCCTATGGGAATGAGACTTTGGGAAGGTCATATATTTACAAGAGTGATCTAGAATTCGGCAGTGCATAACAGAAACTCGTCAAAGGTAAGTAAGTTCTAAATTTTCACCTCTAGGATGCACTGTTATGCCACTTGGGACACATCTGTGTTCCTTCAATCGAGAATTCCAAGATTATTTAGGAGGCGCATTACAGTTGGGTAGTTGGAAATTTCAGAGTAGAGAAAACAATGGAATTACTGCATAAGTATTTTTATTGGTCGAACCTTCGCCAAGATGTTTGGAATTACATTAGATCCTACACTTCTTGAACAATTTCCAAACCAAACATCAAGAATCAAGGTCTATATACTCCTTTGTTTACTCCTATGTGGCCTTGAGAATACATTTCCATGGATTATATGTCGGACCTTCCTTCTACTAAGCATGGAAACAACTGCGTTTTCGTGGTCGTCGACAAATTCTCTAAGATGGCCATTATGGAGGCCTACAAGAAGAGTATCATAGTAGAGGTCACTACTAAGCTCTTCTTCGAGCGAGTGTGGATACATTTTGGGATCCCATAGTCCATTGTCTTAGATTGAGACAACAGATTCCTGAGAGAAATTTGATTAAGTCTCTGAACGATGTTGGATACCATACTTACTAAGTCCATGTATTTCCAACTACAAACTGATAGTGAAACAGAGGTCATTAACAAGATGATCGTACACATTCTATGCATGTACAACTCAAAGCATCCACGCACATGGGATGAAAGCCTCCCCTATGTCTAGCACAGCTACAACAAAGCTCTCCATAGCTCAACTAGCCACAACCCCTTCCAAGTAGGGCTATGATTTTAGCCATTATGTCCCATTGATGTAGCCATACCATTTGTAGCTACTTAGGAAGATTCGAATCACATCTAGTCCAAACCTGACAATGCTAACAACTTCATTTATCTCATTCAACATATCTGCCAGTAGGTCCATGATATATTGGACAAAGCTAATGCTAAGTACAAGCAATGCCATGATCACCATCGGGTGTCGCACAAGTTCTAAGAGGGTGACAAAGTTTGGCTACATTTGTAGGAAAAAGATCTCATTGGACCCCACTGCAAGCTTCACCCACTCCAATATGGGCCATACACCATCATCAAGGTTGTAAGGGACAATGTCTTCGATCTCAAAATTCCACCATTCCTTGGTCTGCACCTAGTGTTCAATGTAGACTACCTTCGGCCATACTTTCCACCATTATTGAACACATCTAACATTGCAGAACAACTCATACCAAAAGAGATAGACCCAGGCTGCATGGAACATACCACAACTGATTAGATCATGGACATGCAAATCAATAAAAATTGCCAACAAAGGATCCAACTATATCAAGTTTTCAAAGCATGCCAACTTCTTCACCAGGGCAAGTGGTTCACCAGGGACTAGGTTCAACAGAAATTTCCTCACCTCATAGAGGGTCTGCACACAATGGGGACCATTGCTTCCAAAGGAGGGAGGACTGATCTAGGTGGATATTGATGGCCACCCACCTATTCCACTAGACCCCCAGTTGATTTCATTTGTTTCCTTGTTTATTGCAACATTTACTACTTATAGTATTTTTCCTCATGTCAATTGAGTTTATCTCAGGTGGTTGGGTGAAATCACTATTATCTTGCCCATTGAGGTTCAAATCCCTCATAGTGACATGATTAGTTATAACAACTTGATAATTATTATTGTAATGTTGTCATGCCTATGAATATTGTTGTATTAGCTTCAATCCTTGTGAACTAACTCTCAACTGAGTATACTTGTGGGCTAGCCTAATACCAACAACCTTTGGAGGGACTAATTTTTCTCCTTGGTGTGTGTATTATATTTATATTAATAAAGTATTTTGATATATGTGTAATATTAATTACAATATTATTTTAATATATTTTTCATAATATTAATTATAATATTATATATTTTTAAATCTATTTTAATGATATTAAAATAATATTATTAAATAACCTATTTCAATCTACAAAATATTTTTTGCATTTTGCATTTTTAATATCTATAAAATATATTAACCATTTTTATAAAATTATCCTATCATAATCTACCACATTCCAGATTTCATAACATAAGAAAATAAGTAATTTCAAGAGTAACACAACTAGTTTTCCAAGCTCCTCTCTTGAACAATATTGTCATATCCCATTAAATGATGACCATTATATAACATATTAATCCATGAGAAGTTCAATCTTATCACAATAAGATAGAAAATATGTTAGGCCTATGAATAAAAGAAACTAGAGTAACATCTGCAATGCAACATAGTCTCTATTTCTACCACTAATTAATTGATTAAAGGTTGTGCAGAGTGCAAAGAAAACTCCACATAATGAAAGCACTTTGTATAATAAAATCTATCCACACAAATTTCTAAGAACAAAGCTCTCCACACAATGAAAATTCTCCACACAACAAAATAAACAAATTGCTTTTAAATTGCAAATAAATGTAATAATATTGTGTTGAAGATTTTGAGGTTTCAAAATTAAATATATATATAAATAAATACTTTATTTAATGGATGTATCTGTGAAATGATCTTGCACTTAATTTATAATGATTAAACTTTGTGTATGCAATATATGTATCTTTGTGTCTCATGCTTCATCAGAAGGTAAAAAGTTGTATGTGGTGGACTCTGTGGTGCAGAGTTCAAAGCCACCTCTGCACTCAGCACACATTCCTCCACACTCCACATAGAGATGATTTCCACTGCACAATGGTGATTTTTGTTGTGTGGAGCTCCGCTCTCTACATTAGTGTGCTTTGTCTTCACTCCGCACTACCTTGGCCAATGTTAAAACATTTTGCTGCAATATTCACCATTTCTCCTCAAGTTGTAACATGCTTCGATGCCCATGCAAATTAAATGTCATAATCAGTGGAAATAAATACCATCACACAATTAAATACACAGAGAGAAAAACATAGCACGATTAAATGCAAAGGGAACACCATCTCAACTAAATGCATAGATAAGTGAATTTTTTATTTTTTTCTTGACACCTTTTTCCAAAATAAGTGAAAATGATATCATCAAACAATTAAGTACATAGATAACAAGATCACACAATTAAACACACAGGGAGTAGAACATTCCTCAACTAGCATAAAAAGATACATTTTTAAATTTTTGAAAAATATTGGAAAGTTTGTAATGGAAAAATTGAATAAACGCCTTTGAATACGTACTTCAGGATTGCTCATCACAAAGCAACAAATCAAATAAAATAGCAATCCAACATTAATGATATGGGAAACCTCCTTCTCATTCCACCTAAATTGTTGTGAAACGTATAACTTGCATCAACTGACTTGGGCCTCCTATTATAGAACATCTTAACAATAATTTTCTCTCATTTTTGTTCTAGTAATATTACCTTGCAACTGAGAAAATGTATAAACCAAGCCAAATAACATGGATTTAAGCAAAGCTTATCAAAGTGGCATTTTAAGGCTTCAAGAGTTCAAACAAGTTCTTAACCACCGGTGACAGAATTTTGTGAAAGAACCTTTGGGCAATGGTTTTTCGATCCTCGATCTCACTTTCATGAAGAATGCCACAATATCAAAACTAAACTCACTTCGCTACCTTGACTCTCATTGAAGTCTTCACTCCCATGCAAGAGATTGAAACATAACCAACGCAAAGAGCTCCCCAAGCAACATGTCCACAAATGAAGTGATAGTCTATTTCAACGCGCTTGGTACAAGAATGAAACACAGGATTGAAAGCCAAATAAGGAGCACTAATGTTGTTGAAAAATAATGTAGGTGGCATAGAAAGAAACACTCCAAGGTCTTTAAGAATCTGTTGCACCCAAGTGATTTCATTAGTAACCAGTGCTAACGAATGGTATTAAGCCTCTGCACTAGACCTGAGATGGTGGGTTTGTTTCTTTGAGAGAGAAGAAATGAGATTGCAAGAAGCTTAAAAAAAATAATGTAACATAAAAATCCTTAAAGTGACTTGATAAGTAAAATTTAAGGAAAGCAAAGTTAGGGATTATAAACTTAGGTTTAGTTGCTTTAATCATGAGAATTATTCCACTTAATTCATATAGTAGGAAACTTTAGAAAAAATGAAAATACTTTCGAATGGAAGAAAACTAAGTGTATGTCTTGTCATGATTTTAATCACGACGGCTCCACTCATTGTTCACACAACGGCATTCACTGTTCAGTAATCAGCATAGTCGACTGCAGTCAGTAGGTAATAAATTCCATTCGATGCAGTTACTATTCAATGTGTGGCTGAAGCTGTGTATAAATTGCAACCTTTAGTAATGAAATCTGCAAGCTTTAAGCGCTGAGTGTTTTCTCCGATATGGTATTAGAGGTCGTGAGGGCTCGGTGGTGTCTAGTTCTTCCTGATGAAATTGCCTGCCCGTGGTGAAGAGAGCTGAGTTTATTTTATTTTGGAGTCTGTATGTTGTGAGTTGCGGCTTGGACTGGGTAAAGTTGTGGATCGTGCCCCTTTTGTAAGATGTTCGTGATTGTTGTGTAGTGAATTAGCTGAGGGAGAACCTCTATAGAAGAGGGTGTATTGTTGTTAAGGAGCTACTGCAAATATTGCAAGATGGGTGTATTGTTGTTAAGGAGCTACTGCAAATATTGCAAGTTGTAATCGCTGGGCTAAGCTGGTTTGTTGCTTCAGCTCCTCGCTTGGTATGAGAAAGAGTTGTCTAAATGCTTGTGAGATATCACCACTGTCGTGAAGGAGCAATCTGCGTCTTGTGTGAAGGTGCCATCTGCAAGTGTCTTGTGTTGAGCGTTCTACCTGTGTTGTTAGTGTTGTGGAGCTTTGTTGTTTGAGTTGAACGTTGCCACCAGATCTGCACGTGAGAGATATCATGGGAGATATTGTAAGGCCTTTTGTAAGTGGATCTGCCCATTTAAAGGTGCCTCCAACCAAATCGTGATTGGAGCAAAGAATTTTGATACAAGGTGGAGTTGATTCAATTTTCCACGATGCCTTCCATTGTTTTAAGAGGTTTGACTATATTTTTAAAAGAAGAACTATACTTTGAGTTAAAAGGTTTCTACCTTTGAAGGATTTAAAACAAAGCAACACAAAGTTTGAGTTTGTTTTTTAATGGAGATATAAGGTTTTTTAAAATATTCGCTTTTGTTTTGAGTGGTGAGAAGATTTGAAAAGGGGAGGTTTTATTTTTTATGTGAAGTTTATCATAAAGAGTAATAAGCTTTTAAAGTATTTGCTCCGTTTTTATTTAAAGTGGTGAAAGATGTTTAAAATAAATGAGTCTTAGTGGAATTTTTTAGTAGTGAAAATGAGTTAGTAAAGATTTTTATGGTGCATGTGTGGTAAAAGTTTTTCTGAGATTTTGTGCATTTGGATTTAGATTTGGTGGCATTTTATTGATTGGAGAAAGCTTTTTTCTCCATCATGTCAAATTTGTTGGCTGATACTTATTTGAATTAATTCGCCAAACTTGATGGAGGAAATTATGTGAATTGGAAATTCAAGTTGTTGACTATTTTAGAAGGTTATAATTCAATGTGGTCCATTGTGAGTGGGGATGAGCCCAAACCCATTGTTGCAGCTTCTTTTCCAGATTGTGAGAAACAAGAGATGAAAGCAAAGGTGGTGTTGTGTATGTCCGTAAAGGACAACAATATTCCTTACATGAGAAATTGTAAGACATCAAAGGAAACATGGGATATGCTAAAGGATTTATATGAAAAAACAAATACAAACCAATCTTGTTTTTAAAGACTAAGCTTTTATTTCTAAAAATGGAAGCAAATGAAAATATAAGCAACTTCATATCTCGTGTCAAATATTTAAGTGATAAGTTAGGAGATATTGGTGAAAAGGTGTCTAGTACTGACTTAGTCACCATCACATTAAATGGCTTAGTGAAAGATTATCAAATTTTTGTTTGAAGTCTTTTAGCTATAGAGAAGCCACCTCCATTTGATGAATTTATAGAAATTCTTCTACAAGAGGAGAAGAGGATGAAGAGCTTTAATTTGGGCTCCAATAGTTCAGATTTTGGCGTTGGTAGCCAAGGGAAAACATCCATATAGAAGAAAGCCATGGGACAAAAACAAAGGAGGCAAGTTTCAAACAAAATAGAAAGGTGTGACACGGTGTAAATTTCCAGCCCATGTTAAGAGAAATGATGATTGTTATTATTGTGCCAAACCTAGGCATCATTCTAAAGATTTCTATTAAAGGTAATGTAATGAGTCTAGAGAAAGAAACAAAAGGCATAATGGAAATTTTGTGGACAAAGACACCTCTATCAGTGATGGATTTAAAATTCTTAAATTGTTTGCTTCTGATGCTGCATCATTTGTGGAAAATGATGATGTGAATGCTTGGTTGATCGATTATGGTGCATCACTTCGTATGTCTTGTAATAAGGATTGGTTTGATGAATATTATGAAAACATTGATAGAACATATGTTTATCTAGGAGCTAAAAGATCACTTAAAGTTCAAGGTTATGGTGTAATAAGTGTGAATTTTCCTAATGGACAAGAGAGATAGATCCATAATGTGATGTATGTTCTTAGTATCAAAAAGAATTTAATCTATGTTTCTACTATTGTTTACCAAGATTTGAAGGTGGAATTTGTTAAATCACAGTGTGTAGTGAAAGACATTCAAGATCAATACAAGGTTATTGCCACTACCAGAGTTGGAGGCTTGTATAAATTGGATGTGACCGGGAAAAGTCATCAAGCATTAGCATCTACAACAATATCAATAGTAGAGTTATGGCATCAAAGGTATGGACATATAAATCACGATGATTTAATGCTACTTAAAAAGAACATAATGGTTGAAGGTCTTCTTGTTTTGAAGAATGGTCATGTTGAATATGAAGCATGTGTACTTGACAAGCAACATAGGGAGGAATTTCCTATACATAAAGAAAAAAAGCAGAGGGAAATACTTGAATTAATTCATACTAGTGTATGTGGACCTATGCAAACTAGAGCTATTGGTGGAGCATGGTAATTTCTTATTTTTGTGGATGATAGTTATAAGTATACATGGGTCTATTTCATAAGAAAGAAGAGTTATTTTTTTTAGTACTTTAAAGAGTTTAAGAGTATGGTGGAAAAAAAAAAACTAGCAATTGCATCAAAATTCTTAGATATTATTAGGGGGAGAATATAAATCAAGAGAATTTAATCAATATTGTAAAAGCAATGGGATTCTATAGCAAATTACACTGCCACATACACCTCAGCAAAATGGAATTCTTGAGAGGAGAAACAAAACACTAGTTGAATGTTGATGTAGTATGTTTCAACATAAAACCATTTCAAATGGTTTTTGGGTTGAAGCCATTAATACTACTGTTTATTTGAAAAATAGGATTCCAACCAAAAGTTTAGAGTTTAAAACACATTTTGAAGCATTTTGTGGGTACAAACCAAAAGTGAGTCATTTAAGAGTATTTGGTTGCAAGGAATTTGCTTGTATTCGAAAAGATGAAAGAAGAAAACTTGATGCAAAGTCAATTAAGTGCATATTTATTGGTTATTGTGATGGTCAGAAAACATACAAGTTGTTTGATCCTAGTACTCATACTTTGTTTGCAAGTAGGGATGTGGTGTTTCATGAGAATGCAAATGAAGGTCATAAAATGAATAATACTGGTTTATGGCATGATACTGATGATTATTAAAAATTAGATAGAAATGTTGAACAAGAACAGGAACATGTACAAGTTCAAGAGAGAGGAGCATGAAGCAGTCATGACACTCGAAGAAGATGAGAGGAGGTTGTGCAAAGTAAAAAGAAAGATGAAAACAGTGAAACTCCAAGAAGGTCATCACGCCAAAGTTAGGTACCTATAAGGTATAAATATTATGCATTAATGTATCTTGTTATCAATTTTGTAGAACTTTCAAGCTATGAGGAAGCTAAAGAATATGAATAATAGAGATATGCAATGAAAGAAGAATATAGCTCTATAATTAAAAATGACACGTGGGAATTAACAAAATTGCCTAAAAACAAAGTTCCCATAGGATGCAAATGGTTGTATAAATCCAAGTTTAATGTTGATGGAAGTATTAATAAGAATAAAGCTAGATTAGTTGCAAAAGAATATTCACAAGAGGGAATTGATTATGAATATACTTTTTCACATGTAGCTAAGTTGAATGAAATTATAATCATGATTGCATTAGCTACAAAATAAAATTGGAAAATGCATCAGTTAGATGTCAAATCTGCATTTTTGAATGATGAGTTAAAAGAAGAAGTTTATTTGCTTTAGCTTGAAGGGTTTATAAAACAGGCACATGAGCATCTGGTTTGCAGGTTAAAGAAAGATTTATATGGTTTGAGACAAGCACCAAGATCTTGGTATGTGAAAAATGATTCTTTCTTTTATGAGAAGCAAAAATAATCCTAACTTGTACAATAAGGAAGATGAAGGTGGGAATGTTTCTTTGGTATATGTATATGCTGATGATCTTATCATAATAGGGAATGTATGCAAGTTGATTGAAGAAATTAAAATTCAGTTGTCACATGTATTTGAGATGAAGGATCTTGGTGAATTGCATTATTGTTTAGGTCTTGAAGTTTGGAGGGAATTTGGTAAGACACCAATCACACAAACCAAATATATAAGGGAAATCCTTAAAATGTTCAAATTGTGCAGTGATGATGGAACCAAAGAGGTGAATGGAACCTTGTATCGTCAACTGGTGGGAAGTTTGAACTATCTCACCACTACTAGGCCGGATATAGCATATTCTATCAGTATACTTGGTTAGTTCATGGATAAGCCTTGTGAAATCCATTGAAAAGCATCAAAGAATGTCCTTCTATATATGAAAGGAACACTTAATTTTGGTATTATGTATACTGATGAATTCGATGTTGAATTGGCAGTTTATTCTAATTCTAACTGGGCGGGAAATCCAGATGACAGGAAATATACTACTACATACATGTTCAATATTAGTTCAAGACCAATATCATGGAGCAGTAAGAAACAACCAATTGTTTCCTTGTCATCCACTCAAGCTGAGTATAAATCATTATAAAATGCTACCTGTGAAGCAATATGGATGATAAAGATACTTGAAGATGTTGGAGAAACACAACAAGCACCTACAATGATCAAATGTGACAATCAAAGCACTATCAAATTTGTAATAATCCTATATATCATGCAAGGACAAAACACATTGACACACAACACCATTTTGTAAGAGAAAAAATGCAATAAAAAGAAATTGACTTATCATATTGTAATACAAATGAAAATGTGGTTGACATATTTGATGGCCTCCCGCCACGGTTGTGGAACGTGCCTGATAGGACTTGTGTCCTGGTGATTTAATGCTCGATTAAATGTTTCGGTACGCGTCTTGGTTTTAGGAATTAGGGTTTTGGAACCTATTAAACCGGCGTTCACCTGTACCAACCGGTTACCTCTACACAAAAGGGCCCGTTAACAAACTTTTGGCAATCATTTTCATTCCGCCGTTGCTGGGTCACTCTGTCGAGGTCTGATGTTACTCTGTGAGAGGCCTCTGGTTCTCTGTGGGATGGCCCTGATGTCGCCTCTGTGGTTATTTCCGTCTTCAAAGGCTTTAGTTGGTGAGTTCTTTCGGCCTACGAAGGCTCATTCACTCTGCACGGTGACAACCTGTCAACTGTATGTCTGGTTATTCATTTGTTTTTAGTTCGGCGCTGGTTTTAGTCGGTTGACTGTGTATCTTGTTACATGGCAGGTCCGTTCTCCAGGTTCTGCGTTTCACCTCTAATATTCAGGTAAAAAAATGTGGTTCCTTGCTATAACGCTTCCGCCCTTATCCCTCTGGTTTTTGACCGTCTCGGCCACTGTCTTCAGGTTTTACTATTGGTTAAATCGGCACTTTCCTCGACGTCCAGGTCTCCTGGTAAGACCCCTGTTCCTCTGTCTTCGTTCTTTTAGTTGTTATTACACGTATACAGGCTACACAGGTTTCTAATTACTGTGGGTTTGGTTGCAGGTGAGCTCCGGTCGTCTAGCCGTGCTCGTGGTGCTGTTGTCCGTGTTCTCTTCACACTCCTTCCGGGTAGTGTCTTACATACATCTCTGTAGCTTTGTATATGTAATCTCTGTTCTTAGTTTAGGCTTCTGGTGCGGTGAAATGATAAGGTTTCTGTCCTTAGTTTATAAGATGGATTCTCGTAGCCGCTGTCCCGGCTTTACTTCTGTAGGAAGCTGTTCAAACTTGTTTTGTATCAAACCCTCGTGGGGTTATATGAATTCTTGTTCTGTGGAATTATGTGGGTTTGTATTTCCTGTGTTATGGCTGCTTCGGGGTTTCGAACCCTCCCTCTGCTGTTTTATATTGTTCCCAAATTACAAACCCTAGGGTTTTAACCAAACCCTGGTCTATTTTTCCGTCAATGGCTATGAATGTACATTTCGGTTTTTGGGTTATATATTGATGTTATTGGAATTCCGTCCTGTTGATAACTCTGCCGGTGCTGAGGCGTTACTATACTTGTCACCTGTGGTTCGAATGTTAAGCTGTAACCTGGTCTATTCTTCAATTACTCAGGTCGTGTTAATGCATTGTTTTCCTTGCTGTTCTATTAATATCTGGAGATTTGTATATCGTATGAAAAGGAAAAAAAAATAATTTGTTTCTTTGCTACGGCATTCTATTTCAACTGTTGAGTTATCGGGATTTTTTTGAAATACCTGGGTTCTCTGTTTGCATGCACAAATTTCTTTGGTTCTCTGGTTTTGGAAATATTTGATTTGGTTATGTCTACTTCTGTTGCACCCTTCTCCGGGTGTACGCCTGGGTGTACAATCTTGTGTGAACTCTGTTGGACGGTGCTGTGGTGATCACGCCCGCTCCACTTACAGATTGTCTGTCTTTACTTCAGTACGAATTTAATTGTGCAGGAAATAAAACTATAATGTAGAATGTTAACTGTTACAGTGATGAATAGTGAAACCAATAAATAATGAATTCTAATTTCGGAAATGACTGTATCATTCTATTTCTTTTTTTTCCAGTGAGAGAGGAACCTTTACAATCTTTGTTTCTGTTCTTTTAAGCTCCGAGAAACGAACTGTTCTTTTTCGGTTGAAACCAACCCAACAGATTTGGGCAAGTATTTTCACTTAACCGACTGTAACTAATACAATGCCTTTTTAAAGAAAAAATCAAATTAACTAACAATTTATGTTTCTGCTTCCAACTCCTAAGTAAGACAGAATAAATGCATGACTAATTTAACTGAATCCTATCAGCATAAAAGTAAATAAAAACAAGTAATGGAAGTAAAATAACTGACAAGGTTTTGACACCTGTCCAGCTATACGTAGTGACTGTGTGTTCTGTTTCTGTCTGAGACTGCCAGCCTCATTTTGCCTCCTCAGAGCTAGATGCTCCTGCATCAGGCTCCCGGGGTGACAAAAAATCATGGCTCCGTTCCATGAGGTCCTTAACAGAGTAGCCCGCCTTTTGTATTGTGTCTCATTAAGCCACGAACTGTCCTCTATTGGACGGTTCTTCCACTTTACCAAATACCTCAAGTACTCCTTCCTCCGTGTGCGCTTTGCTACCTGTGTGTCCAAAATTTCCTCAATCTCGACGGGTGGTGCCATCGGAATCTGTCTCGTCCATAAATCTCCTTTCAATTGGGTGTCCCGCGATGGCTCTGCTGCTGCATCATCTGCCGAACCTGCAATATAAGGGAACAGATCTGCCACGTTAAAGATAGGGGAAATACCAATCCCTGGTGGCAACTGTATCTCGTAAGCGTTCGCAGAAAATTTGCGAATGATCTTGCAGGGCCCGATTTTCTTAAACTTGAGCTTGTTGTACTCTCGCTTTGGAAATCGTTCCTTGCGTAAGTACGCAAGAACTTCATCCCCGACATTAAACTGAACTTCCCTGCGTTTTGTATCAGCTCGCTGCTTGTATTTCTGGCCGTTGTCCTGTAGTTTTAGCTTAACCTGTTCGTGCAGTTTGGTCATAGCTTGGGCGAAATCTTCCCCATCAGCACTCCGCTTCTCCAGTTTGCCCAAATCTCGTAACTCGTGCACTCCTCGCGGGTGCATGCCGTACAGAATTTGGAAAGGACTGTAGCCTGTGCTACGGTTGGGAGAATCATTATATGCAAATTCTGCCTGTGCTAATACACGATCCCAAGTCCGGGAATTTTCACCTGTTAAACTTCTGAGCAAATTCCCCAGACTCCTGTTCACTACCTCCGTCTGTCCATCCGTCTGTGGATGATAAGCGGAGCTGAACTGCAACTGAGTGTCTAACTTCTTCCACAGGGTTCTCCAGAAGTGACCAGTAAACTTGACATCTCTGTCAGAAATAATGCTTCGTAGAAGTCCATGTAACCGCACAACCTCTGTAAAGAAAAGGTGCGCTATGTAAGTAGCGTCGTTGGTTTTCCTGCACGGTACAAAGTGTGCCATCTTCGAAAATCGGTCGACTACAACCATCACTGAATCAAAGCCGCGTTGTGTTTTTGGTAATCCCAGCACAAAATCCATGCTGCCCGAATCCCAAGGTCGACTAGGGATAGGCAATGGCATATAAAGTCCAGTGTTTTGACTGTGACCTTTTGCCAATTGACAAGTTCTACACCTAGCCACATATCTCTGTACATATCGCTGCATCTTAGGCCAAAAATAAAAATGTTGTACCTAAGCAATAGTCTTGTCAATTCCAAAGTGTCCTGCCAGGCCTCAGCTGTGTTTTTCCTGTATGATATTGTCTCGCATAGAACAGTTGGGAATGCATAACTGCCCCCCTTTGAACAGCAAACCCTCCTGAAGATTATAATCCAGCCACTTGCTGTCATTTCGTAACAGCGGGTTTTGACAAGCCTCATAGGCTTCCACAAACTCGGTGTCAGTCGGATACAGCTCTTTCAAGTGTTCAAATCCTAAGATTTGCATGGTGCTCTCCTGTAACAGTAATGTTCTCCTATTGAGTGCATCTGCTACCTTATTCGATTGCCCACTAATGTGCTTTAGTACAAAAGTGAAACTTTGTAGGTACTCAACCCAGGCTGCATGCTTGTGGTTTAGTTTATGCTGTTGCATAATGTACTGCAACGCTGAATTGTCAGAAAATAAAACAAATTCGTTACCCAACAAATAATGTCGCCAATGTTTCAGAGCCTGCACAGTGGCGTAAAATTCCTTATCATAGGTCGAGTACTTCTGTCTGCTTTCATTTAGCTTTTCGCTGAAATAAGCAATTGGTCTGTCCTCCTAGCTGAGGATTGCTCCAATGGCTGTACCACTGGCGTCGCAACGAACTTGAAAAAGTTTGTTGAAATCAGGCAGTCTCAACACAGGTCTTTCAGTAATCTTCTTTTTCAAGATCTGAAAACTGTTTTCTGCTGCTTCAATCCAGTGAAAAGGCTGATTCACCTTCTTAATTGTGTCTAACATTGGTGCGCAAATCTCGCTGAAATTCCTAATGAACTTCCTGTAAAAAATGGCAAGTCCATGGAAACTTCGAACTTCAAACAAACTCTTCGGAGAAGGCCAGCTAACTATAGCTGCCACTTTTTTTGGATCCATTTTTAATTCATTCTCCGCAATAACAAAGCCCAGATATATCAGTTCTTTCTGAAAAAAGGTGCATTTCTTCAAATTAATTAACAGCTTGTTTTGCTGCAATTTCCTCAACACGCTCTGCAAATGCCTGAAATGCTCCTCCTTAGTTTTACTGAAAATCAGAATATCGTCCAAGTAAACTATAACAAATTTACCGTTAAATTCCTTCAGCGCCTCATTCATCAGTCGCATGAATGTGCTGGGAGCGTTGCTCAAACCAAATGGCATCACCAGCCATTCGTACAAGCC